>DWGW01000654.1:0-13747 GCA_018247775.1 Udranomia orcinus
GTTAATGAGATTGGGCCGGAAGCAGCAAGTACCGTTATGTTAGTTCACTTTGGCCAAAAAATATATAGGCGTATGTTTCATTGTGTAGAATTAGTAATGGTTATTAACAGTGGTAATAAATGTAACAAAGCTATAAAGTGACACAATAAAGCTCATATAGTCAAGGTTGAAGAGTAAATTGAGAACACAAAGTGAAATTTAGATTAACCGTATATCATACGACGAGATTCAAAAGTAGGTGATAGAACGAATATGTTAAGTAGCACTTAACACTACTTCTAAACAAAATCTCATAATTATTTTAAGTGTATGTAGTTAATGTATAGAGAAACTAACAAGTCAAACGTATATTTTATGGTATGCTATGTACCTCTAGAAGCAAACTCTTCCAGGTCAATTAGAAGAAAAAATGATATAGTAGTTCTAAGTAGTCTCGAATTATAGCAATGAAATTAGCTTTTATAGGTGAGGCGTAATAATTGGACGTGTTTCCAATTATTCAGCTATTTTACGACTGCTGTGAGCGCAGTTAGTTTTCAAAATCCTTTCACCGATATTACCTATGCAATATGAAGATTAATTTGAATTTATATCCTTCGAGGAATAAAGGATAGGGAGAAAGGGGTCTGTATTTCGAGAGTGAATTACTTTACGGAATACTGCATTCCCCTTTGTGATGAGAAGGGTATAAAGTCGGTTTCCATACTCGTTCTAAAGTGACCATAATATGAATTTTCATATCAGACGTGGCCGGTTGCAAAGACATTCTCGACTTCTACATCAACCCAAAAAGTGTTTCTTAAAAATAAGAAACACACATTTAAGCAGTTATATTTCCACGTAACTTGATATAAAATATACCTAACTAAAGAATGAGACGTGATTGTTATCTGGCCACGTATTACGGCGAACGGAAGTGGGTTCGGTGACCGGCACCTTACCGTGGCATATGTAATAGACTGTTACAATTATAATTACCGGCATTGCGATGCATGGAATTATTCCTGAGATTATTTACGACCTGTTAAAGGAGCGTTAATTGTATATAGCAAATCCGTTAACACCATAACGTTCATGGTGACCACGTTTTAATGCTTGGATCTTTTCAAAGTACCTACGTCATGATAAAACATCGAAATGGTATACTATGCACGTGCTAGCATCGCAGCAGCGCAGAATCCCACAAACGGAAGTTTTAACCATGATTATTATCGAAAGTTAAAGTTACTAAGGCTATCTATGAAGTATACAAAATAGTACGAAAAAACAATTTTTAAATTGTGATGTTTTCACTTTTGGAAGGAAGAATTTACCTACTTCCTACAACGCAGTTCCACAAGACAACATTCGTTACATAATCTGTGCTACATAAAAGATCGCATCATTCGCATCGCACTGCTGGCAACAATGTGGCCCACAAACAATGGTAAGTGCGTTAATATATTGTTTATCTTAATCAAAATCTTGACTTATTCAGTAACGCACACGTAACGTGTGTGGGTGGGTATCTAGATTTTATAGGAAGAAAACCGATCGTTCGAAATTTGAATTTTTAAAATTAGAATTCAATTCAAAATTACAATTCTAAATTGAGGATCTAAACTTATTGGGGGTTTTGTAAGACCAGTAATAATATAACGGTATTACGATATTAGTACTATTAATAAATACCTTTAATTGAGTAGCTTTAATAAAAAACGTAGTAAATACAGTAGCCCCATACTATCATTAGACCATTCACAAACAAATACGTATGACCTGCTCATAGTAACTTCAACGGACAGACAGTCAATTAATAACCGCCTAATGCAACCATTGTTTTTGTTTACACGTCACACCCTGTCCGTCGATCATCCGAACATGATTCTCTAGCACCCAATGGATTTATAAAATAAACAGCGATGGAAATTCTAGCGCTAGGTGCATGAAATAATAAAATAATGTATTTTATAACATGTAACAGATAAATCATTCCAATCCATAGAAAAAACTGACAAATACGTTTATATTATAGTTCATATTGATAGAAAATAAAAAAGAACCTAACACACCGTTAATTCAAATTTCCCATTATACAAAGTTTAGAAAAGAAAAAAAAAGATGATTTAGGGTTGCCAAGTTCAACAGGTTGGAAATAGAGCACTTTATTCGAAACGGGCAACGCGATATCAATTAGGCTCGCTGTCATCACGAAGGGCGAGTGTCAGGTTGCTTTCAATTTAAATTCGAGAAGGTACTTTTCCACGTTTTCTATACCATTTTTGTCATTTAAATTAAAAACTTATTTTCATTAACAACTGAATGTATTTATTCATTTTGTCATTGTTTTGTTATTAAAATTTAAACATAAGAAGGTATTTAAATATACAATTAAATATTTAAACATATAACGGATTTTACTTTTTCGATCTTTAGGTGTCTTAGCGTCGACTTGAAAATATTAGGTTGGTAAGTTATTGGGTTGCCAATTGCCGTTTCCACTTGCCTTACTCAAAACATTTAAAAACAATATAAAGAACTGTCAACTGCATTAACTATACTATAAATAAAGAAAGGTTGATGAATAATATAAATAACACATAAAGCTAAACGTCTAAAATCCGACGCACTTCGATTCACATTTCTAGAATGCTGACTGCTG
This sequence comes from Udranomia orcinus, assembly GCA_018247775.1. NCBI lineage: Eukaryota > Metazoa > Arthropoda > Insecta > Lepidoptera > Hesperiidae > Udranomia > Udranomia orcinus. Next base: position 2,642 of record DWGW01000654.1, read on the forward strand.
TAACACACCGCTAACTACGGATTCCAGAAACTAACCGCACATTTATACCATGTCAAAACGATAGTTGGGCACGTTTTGTTGTTTCTGGAATTTGTTTATCTATTCCGTGTCTATTATACTGATACTTTATAGTTAAAAAGAACGGTCCGAATTGTTTTCTACGATTCTGGGTGAACAGATTAGATAAAATTTTGTCTATGGTTTTTATCTGTTGTACACAGCTAATGATAGAAAATATTATACTCTTATGATAAACATTTAAATTTATTTAAAATTAATTCTATTTTAAAAATCTACCAGTAGTCTCACAGAAAAGGAAGCTAAGCCGCATCTTACATCAGTGTAGTGTTACAGACACAATCGTGTAGTGTAAAACAAACAAGTTTAGCTGCGCAACGAGGAGTTGCGTTGCCGTAACTAAATAGCATCATATTTGTAATACACGCCGCCTTCTCGTTTGCGTTCAATATACTTTTTATTGTTTATACAGAAGTTTTTCAAGAGAAACTTCTTTAGAATTGTTGTGATTTGTAACTCGATGAAACGAATGTGTCACGACAAAGAGACAAATCCATAAACATATAAGATTCAGTCGTCAGTGTTTTCAGAATGTTGAAAGGCGCCGTGAATATCGACGGAAAAAAATAAGTATAAATAATTATTTTCTTTTTACGATAAATTTCACTTCTATTGTGAGTTACACACATATACACTTTTTTAATTGAAGAATGACATAATGAAAAATGAAAAAAATAGTGTCAAAAAGTATAAGTTTCGTTAATAAGTTCATAAGTTTCGTTATGAATAATATGTTTCCGGTCAATTACAATCATCAAGTTGATATGACAATGTTATTAAACAGCGAAACACGAGATAGAGGGAACTTTACTTTAACAATATCCAATATTACACCAATTACGAGACACCTCGTGTCAGTTATGGGGTTATCAATATAACAAACGGCCCGACGGCTCCGCGCGTTAATAAATCAGCTTTACATCATGTAACTTGATTGTTGAGTGCCGGAAGCTGCGATCAAAATTGTCAATTTATATTGTACTCAAGTCATTGTTCTAATGTCAATGGGTTGATCAAATTGAGTCATTTGGCCAATAATTTGATGATTTTTCCCCTTCTTTCATCGTTTTCATCAAGCACTTATTCTTTAGGACCACAGAATTTAAACCGGTTCTCGGGAGAGAAATTTTTCGGAAAATATTTTTTTTTTTATTTACCAAATGCCATTTATACATGGTTATTTATACATATAATATTTATAATATCTTATTCAATACAACGTGTCGTAATAATTAGTCGGATAATAGTGAGTTGAAAAATAATGATTATGTAACCAACTTTTAGAAATAAGGCTTGACCGAATGTTTATAATAATATCATTATTATCTTCATATTTAGTGCGCGTTGTGCAATATTTAACGCGAGCGATTATTCGGGCCTAAGTACCGGAGATGCGTTCTGATTACTTTTTAAAGCCTCGTACGTGTTGCCATGTTGCAAAAATGTGCTAGCATAACGTCACATGTTACGCAAGATTGTGAAATATTATATAAACTTCGATTTTCACGTTAAAACTGACGTAACGATCGGGTGTCAGGAATATCATTTTAATAACATTGAAAGTAAATAAACTTTGATGGCAACTTTTGGCCCGTAAAGTATTTATCATAGCTTCATTTTTCTCTTAGGTGTTGTAGATTTTTAGGCAGATCAAAGTCCCTCCCAACTCCCTTGTTATATCAATTACGTGTAATTCAAGAGCGGGAGCGCAATTTAAATGTGATTGTAAATTAAGGAACTCTCAATTCTGTACCCACAACATTTTATTAGCCACTTCCGGTGATCGATCAATCTGCGTGCGCGCATCATACGATACTCAACTTATTGTTTGGTGGCTAGGAAGTATTAACCTTAATGCAAAACGACCTAGTTTTATAATTATACATACATATGGGAACATAGATATAAACTAAATATTGGAGTGTTAAGTTGAACTGAATCTATATTTGTTTAAAGAGCTCAGCCAAGTATGGAGGGAAAACTGCGAATGAAAACAGAGAAAAGCAGAGTACCACTTCAATTTCTAACACTAATTCTGTAAATATCAATGTCTGTTTATACACTCTATCTATAAAAAACTGTTGTTCATAAAATCACCCATTTGCCATTTAACGCGACTAAATCCCGCTATCCCGACATAATCCACATTTCTCAGTTCAAGCGGCCGAAGCCAGGGCTGTAGCTTGTGCGTATGTGAATTATCCATCAACTCGAGCCCCATCATCCAATTGAAGCAAACGGTTAGTGGCAACGCTCGTTGAGGTCGCACGTCGAGTGTGATTCGCTTTCGGGTCAACTGCAGCTTAATCCGATTGAGCGCAAGTGCCCTGTTGCTAAGCCGTTTGGATTGTTGCGAATTTACTTGCTTATACAGCATGTTCTTTTTTGGGAATTTTCTTTTTTAGTTCTTGCGTTATTTTATATCATTCGATATATAATCCGATCACATCGTAATATCGTGTGCATGTTAATCGTGTAATATTTATTGATACATTTACTTCAAGTGCATGTTAAGTCATACTTAAATGGTAAATTCGTTAATATTTTGAAATAAAATACTTATATATAAGAGAAGACGCGAAAACAAAACTGTTTACTTATGTTACTGTTACATGCGTACTTAGATATTATTTCCTGCGTAATTACTGTTCTGAAATACAAATAATACTTAATATTTAATTAAGTCGTATTATAACGCCTAAATGAAGCAGCTCTCCCGTTATTACAATATTTATTTGTGGACATAATGATAATTACAGCTTCCCGAATTAATTATACGCAATAAACAACGCTCAACAACGGGCCCTCCTAAATGATCGAACTTTATGGAATCGCGTAAATAGATATCTTTATGACCATTTTGAACGTAACCGTCTTTATAATGCATTTGTCCCGTTTCCTCTCTTTGTGTTAGAATGGGAGATAGATAGAAAATGGCCGTGACGACGCAGTAACGACATGACGAAACGATGCGGGGCGTTAACGACCTCGTAAGGGAATGCGTTAAAAGACTTAATGGGCGCGTTATGCTCGGTGTAATTATTTTTACCTATTGCTTTATGCATGTAAAGTCTTCAAAGAAACTAATTCATATACAACGTTGTATAGGAATAGATATTAATAAAGCAAAAAATAAATAAGAGATGTTGTCTTACTGTTGAAAGTCATGATCATTAGATTAAGCCTGAGTAACTAATAATGCAGTAAAATTCATGATTTCATTGAAAAATTGTGAAAACTTCGCATTTCCCGTAAAGCTTTTTCAGTGCTTTTCATGGATTTCTAAGTTCATAATTTGATGACAAATAATGTTATAAAATATTTTTTAATTATTTTAGTTTAATATTCTCATACTCAAATACAATGAACCAAATGATATGTTTTATTAGGTCAAAGAGAAAATGTAGTATAAAGTTCATCAGCAAAAAATTTTTACAAATCAATAGAAACGAAGTATTTAACGACGAGTAATATTCGTGGAATTAGACCTCAAGTGCAGACGTATAGACAATGACTAATATGGTGTATTTCTCGAAGTGACCACGAACTTTATCTCAATAATTCATTTACACAGTAATAAGTGTGATTCATAATATCTAGGCTAGGATTACACTAGTAATATGGATTTAATCGAACCTAATCTAAACTTTTCCTTCTTTGAAAAATGTATAAAAGCGAAATGTTCACATTTTGGCCCGCAGTTCAGCTTTCGCAGTTGGTACCATAAAAGAAAGAATTAAAATGTGCTGAATTAATTATAACTGTATACCTAAATGAATCGCTTCAGAACGGTGCATATGAGTACGATACGAGTAAAGTGCCGCGAGTAAAATTGCTGTTAAGAACATCATAAACGAAGGCTTGAGAATCGTATGGTTGATGTGGCGATAATAATCGCAACCGAACCGTTGCATTTCAGAAACAATCGTCAATATCTCTAGCGCATGGCAATAAAGTCAGAAATCGATTGAATTGTGCGCAGTGACGAATCTCGACTTAACGGAGTTTGTTGAACGGATATCGCAGCCTCTTGCCGGAAGCGGCGCCATCTTATCACTCGATGCGTATGCGCGTGTCAGTGTTGCTATCATTGTGTTGAAAAATGATGAATTGTATTGTATTGATGAATCAACAATGACACACTTGTGAGTTTAGTGTTTTTAATAAAACTAATTACCACGTGATTGTTATTTATTTTATTTATTATTTTTATTTATTTGTTTAAAATATTTACCGTAATTTTGTCAGTGCGTGAACGGTAGATGAAAATAACACATTTCTGCTTCGGAAATTCCAAAGAAACCGCGTCAACCCATTATTACGATAAAGTACGCTTGATAAACCCTGTGAGAACGTGAGTGGTTAAGTGATTCAGTTTAGTAACCAGATTGTGCTTAATTCGGCTTCAACGATTACCATTTAACGTACAATTTTCCCACACGTGTAGAGGTAATAAAAAGTTGTAAAGTTCTGTAGTAATTTTCGCCGTTTTACGATGTTTCACGGAGGTGCCAATTGTAACTGACTATTACATATTTTGTATTGATATGGATACCCACGTTGTGTGCGGAATTAAGTTTCCTTTTTTATAGACTGGCATCTTTTGATATGAAAGTATGCATTTTAACCTCGGTTCGGAAAGTTGAAATTCGATTCGGACGTGTGAATTCAAAACCAATGGTTGAGTATAAGGATTTTAACTTACATTCCCTTCCATGAAAAGGAATAAATATTTCATAATATATTAGAAAGTGAAGACTCGCCTTGCGCGTCGCTTATCTGTCTGCGTAGGAAACCATCAATTGACAACATACCCAAAGTGGATATCTAGGTTTTGCGTAAGATGCCTATAACATACCTACATACATCCGATGCCTATAACAATCCTGTTCTGGCATTGCCTAACTAACTAACATTCCAACTTGTCAGCCTGTTATCACGAAAGACGAATCGAAGAATTCGTTTGTCTTGCATTTACTGTCCAATTTATTAATTTAATATACATAATTTAAGGTTCATAGATATTTAAACAACAAAACGACTAGTTCAGCTTTACACTTAAGAGGATGATACAAAAATCAATTTACAAATGAAGTTCCACCAAATTAAGGTTAGCACTAACGGGATGTGTCAAGCAATCCTTTTACAGAAACTCATTTGGATAAATATGGTTATAATGGTATAAGGCCATAACCATAGGTTCGGTTGAACTCATTATGAATTCGTAGACTCGTCTGCGACTGCAAGTACGGACATGTCCGTGGCAACCTGTCCGAGAATAACAGGTTGGTTTTATTAAACAAAAAGGACGTTAAGAGTATGAGTTGATCGTATTCTACACGAACAAAGTTTCAGTATTCGAAATTATCGAGATAAATATAAATATTATGATATTTATATAAATATACCTGCCGCCATAAGTAAAGTTATAAATAAAAGTAAGTTATTAAAAAAAATTAACAACATTCATCAAATATAGGTAACTAATAGATAGACATATATATGCATAGATAAAAAAATCTGATAATAATAATGGTTTGAAGAATTTAAGTCAAATTAGGTAACTACATGATTTTTCGTGAAAGTGTTTACCTAACTACTAAAGCCACACGCAATGAGTTCATTCTGTACATTAGATTCATTTATAATTAATTAAGTAAACTTACTAATTACGATGAAAGACAAAAAAACAAAGAATGGCCGTAACAGACTTACTTTAACAATTAAAAATTAATAATAAATAATTAATTTGCACCAAGCATAAATATTAGCATTATTTTTAATATTATTAATGTATGTTAAAATAGACACAATGCATTAAAACCTTACCTCCAATAATTCATATAAGAAATCCACATAAATCATTGTAAACCACGAATATTACCATACTTTAACGAACGATAATAAAAAAAAAATCATTAACTAAATGCTCCAATATTTTTTAAATAATGACAGCATTTACAATTATTGTACCAAAAAAAAAGTAAAATAAATTGATCAATAAACAATCACTGTTTTTTTTTTATATTATAGGCGCGTAACTGCATGTCACCGTCTCAATAAAGAGTGACAGAGAAATTAGTCAACTGTGTCTAGGCAAGGTTGCCACACCTAACACCTACGCCTACCCAACACCTGATGACCTGTCACCTCCAAATATGGCCGCTAATTAACAAATAACTCATTTATAAAACCTTTTATGATTCTCGTTTTATTTTTTTACTTATACGTATTTAATTAGTTTTTCAATTCTATGTTTTTGTTTAATTCTATGTGTATTTTTTTATGCAATATTAATTAAGCAAAAACGCACGATGTTTTAAAGAGGGGTTTTAATCAAATAATAGGCACAAGAAGTATATAAGTATTGATATATGCTGTTTCAAAGGTATAAAATATATTATTCTTACTTCAATCTTATTAGCAGACAACAAATATTACCTACCGTCTGACAATACTGAATGAATCAACAACCTGTTTATTATATTCATTCACTGTACATTATATTTTTGCTTTGAAATGTTTTTGCAAGCCATAAACATAAGGAAGAAAGATTTAGTAATAAACCACTTATGTGGCTAAGGGTCAAAACAGTTTCACATTGGCGACGTAAAGCGAATCTCAGTCGTACAAAACCGGTCCCAAAAGTAGGCTTGCAAAATCCACTTCCTACAGTGTTGGTAATCAAGTTGCATGTTGTGGTTTGTCGAGCTTTGAACGAATATTTTTATAATAGAACACAATGTATACATGTCATGGCAACATCGTAAACATACATTATAAAAAAACATAGATGTCACTATAAGCGTGCCACAGAGAAACAAAACGAAACATCTGACGTTAATTTCGAAAATGGAACGAGACGAGGCCGGAGAAAAATAGTCGTACTTAATCGAAACAGAAGTATACGCCATATGGGCCACGAACAATTTGGAGATGCGCGTCTAACCATCATGATAAATCACGCTACTTACACACGTCAAAAAGTGCTTACGTATCAGTGGAACAACGGATAATATACGGTAATGATAGACTGGGTACCCGGCAATCAAACGACTATCAAATGAAAGCATTGGCTTTATTTCTCAGCTCCTTTGCGCCTCGGGCACGGATGCGTATTCGTTTTTTGAAACAAAACAGAGTGCACGGTCGTCCGTGGGAACAGCCGGAGAATAAAGGATAGTTTATATCGGGACGTTTATTCGGGGTTGCCAGTAGTCATTTGCGAAATATTCGATGATCGTTGCGCCCGAGGCGCATAATTTTAATGTTATGTACAGTCAAGGCCACTTTCAACGTTCGTTCACAATGGCGATGCGAATGCGACAGCTTTGGGCTTAGAAAAAACTGGCGGATGTAATTACCTGCTCAGATGCGAGGCGTTAGTTGTTTTTGGGAAGCGTTAGCCACGGCATTGTGCGAACGTTGTGATTTTACACGCCTGTTTATGTTAATCTCCCCGCTAACAAAGCTCCAGAACATTCGCCGATTCGAATTGAAAAGGGGTCAATAACTCCGACCTAAGTTCAATTTAAATAAAAGAAATCATAGATTACCATTCGATAGCACGCTTCGAACATGTCCTTTGGTTTTTGAGACAAGGTCGCACACTTCGCAGTTTTATTGCAACACAATCGTTAACGAATGATAATAAATTCAATCGTGTGCACACATATTTATATTTTGTGCCGTTTCTGTCAATATCCATAATCTTAGTTTAAGGTTTGTTGGTTTTTGCGCGATTAACGGACCGTGGTCGGATTACACAAGCTCGCACGGTAACAGCTAAACGTGGAAACATGAGCCCGTTTAGTAAACACCAGGAGACCACAATGTTTTTATTAGGTCACTACAGTGGAATAGAAGCAAACGTGGTCACTGCAGCACGTTGACGTTTATCATCGACTCGAAAAAGAAAAAGATACTACATTTAAGAATGTCTAAACATCTTTTCAAGCACGACGCAGCAACTTTATAATAAACTTTACTGCCATAACAAGTATGATGGCATTTACGCTGCATGATTTTGCTGTCTTTTAAAAATATTTTCGATGTAACGCGTCAACAATTCACAAGATTCCTTTTCCCTTTAGCGAATGTTACCGACCGTTTTGGATATGGAGTTAGGAATTCACTTCTAAAATTATAATGATGTGAACCATGTCATGGTGGGCGATTTCGAACCGCAAGCGAGTTTGTTTTCGACGATTACGTATTCAGGAACATAAGGCCAAGCGCCCGAGCCGGTGAATTAAGGAACCGATGCGCGTGCGCATTACAAAACAATGACTAAACTTGATCGCAGCGTGGACTCTCCCACAGTTCGACCCAGCGTCTTGCTTATGATTAACGCAAAAATCATTTCATCCAATACCTACTGGACTTAATCGTTTACATATTTTATTTTTTCTTATTTTTTTTTTCAATAAAAAAATACTATCATGTCAATACATACTAGTAATTTTGTTAATACCTCCAGCTAAGCTCAAAGGCTTGTGTTAAGAGTGAGTTCACGTCAATAGTGCAATGTGGGAGTAGGGATCGAACTCACGACCTCTAGATCGTAAGTCCGACACACTAACCATTGGGCTATAGCCGCTTCAAATATATCAAACAGGTATAAAGATATGGCTTTATTCAGTATGGCTTCAGTTGCAACAGAAGACAGAAGTTCCTACTTCTACGGTTGTAAAGAGACGTCCACATTGTTCTACTGTATTTTACATAAACTTATCGATGTACCTATATCTTTACAAATAAAAAGCTAATACAGTACAATCATGTTACACTAAGTACACTATTAAATAAAGCCTCATTATGCAACCAATGAAATGGTACACAATAGAATTTCCTTACAATAGCATTTAGCTACAAATGAAGACGGTAAATCTAATATCACTTAATCACACAAAGAATTTAGTGCCCCGGCTGGACAATCGCTAATTCAAGAGTACGATGCCACGCTTCAGAGATTTTCCCACAGATTATACACGAACTTATACAAGTAGGTATCCGTTTTAATGTTATACCTACATTTTTTATCTGTGCCACTTTGTGTCATGTTTTGTAGTAAGATATCATTATTTGTTGTCACTGGCATACTATGTGTACTGTGTTTATTAACAAATATATTGTATAACAACATAACTAATATGAAATCAAATTAATTAATTTTACAGCACATAATATCAAATAATTTCAGATTTTAAAAACAAAAATAGTATAATAGATATAATAGGTATTTTCTTCAAGCCGCCAAAGTGCCGAGTCTTCCAATTTATCTTTCTTTATAACTAATTCTTACATATTTAGTCTTAACAGCACTTATGCGAAAAAAATTTTGCGAAAAAGATTTTTCTAATTCATACTTCGTAATGCAAATTAGCTGGTGTGTGGTTAACCCGAAGCCTGGACCGGATGTCCATCGGATCATTCGAATCGCGATTGGCTCGTAAATATGGCCCCGCATCCGGTCAACTCAGCGACTAATATAATAAGTTATATACCTTTTGCCGATTGCTATAAATGTGTTTTTTAAAACAAATGAAATAATTATTCCTGTTGTGGTTGTTGATTAGGGATGGATAATCAAGAATCGGTTGAATAAAAATATTGATTTACATTATTAACTTTAATTACTTATTTAGTAAACCCATTGAACTGAATTTACATCAAATTTAGTAAATTCGATTTTGTCATCATATATTCAAAATTAAAATTATTTAGTTGTCGTGAATGAATTAAAATTATTCATAATAGTTCCTTTAGTTTATTAAATATACCCGCATTTTCCCTCCATTTTTCATGGAGAACATTTCTATTGAAATTAGAAAAGTTAATTAAATGTTACATGCAAGCTTCAATTAGTGGTCGTCTGAATTGGACATCGCGTGTAGATCCCATCTATCTGTCGTGTTGATCTTTGATAATCGTGAATTACTTCTAACGAGGATTTATTAATATGAATGGCTAATGTTAGTTAGGGGTGTGTGGTAAAAATGAATTAGGTAATCACATTAATAGGTTTAAATAGTAAATTAAAAGTGAATGAAGTAAAATATAATACGTTAAATAGGTAATAAGTTATAAATAAAATAAGGAATAAGTTTAGAATAAATTAAAAGTTCATTTAATTCGGCAAAATGAAAGTAAGGACCATTCAATATTTGTTATCATTTAATGTTATAATATATATACGCAAAAATATACCTATAAATAACACGATGTTATGTATTATTACAAATTACAGTGTATTATAGTAATGAAGCCTATATATTCCATAAGACTTAAGTGTTCAATACTTAACTAATGTATTTCTTATGTCGGTTGTAATTACATGAATCTAAAAAGAATATCTACTTGCTACCTTGCTTGCAAGGGCTTAACGCGTAAGGACCTATTAATGTCCATCAATCACTTCATCGAATTATCTAACGAGTCTTAATTACGACGAAGCTAAATAATTGACTTACTTTTGAATCGGTGAACCCTTTTCTATGTAACCGATCATTATTTTGAATGCACCCAATATGCCTGACGTGAATAGAAATACTTTTTAAATCATTTTAAACTGTAGTAAATGCGATTAATTAAATACATTTTGAATGATTGCTACGATTCAAAACGTTGCGCTGCTATGAAATGATACGTTGAAGGATGAAGTTCCAATTTATTGGTCCGTAATTATACCGTTGTGGCCATGATTCTGGGAATTGTCGTATTAACTCTATTGGAGAGCTTCAAAACCGATCGTATAAACTTGTGGACGATTATAAAGATAAACATTTCAGCATTTTCATCTGTAAAAGAGTTCCCACACCTAAAAGTAATGCTATCATGAAACATCCATGATAGGTGTATGAATATTGATATAATCCTTCTACACTAAATCTGTCTTCTTAATAACTACATACACGACTAATAGAACTCTTTTTTTTATGGAAAATTTGAGTGCCTGATGGGAAGCAACGATGAGATCTAAGGTGGTGCACGCAAACTCAAATAATGCCTGTTCACTCTTGCCTTGAA
>DWGW01000655.1:0-13743 GCA_018247775.1 Udranomia orcinus
ATTTTTATTAACTTTCATTGACTAAATTTAATGAACTTTAATTTCTGAATTTAATCTCAAAAGTGTTATGTATATTACCGTTATAGCAGTTATTAATTGTAATTTACTTTCTACCTTATCCTTATCCAAAAATATACCTTTTCGAGAAATCATAGATAAAAAAATCATGCATATTTTTTTCAAACTACGTCGTAAGCAATTATCTTAACGACAGCGTGTAGATAAAAATCTGAAATAAATTCTACAAAGAAGCAAATAGTTTAATTATATAAAGCGACTACAACTTCCAATATAAAAGCGGTTGATGGCTGACTGATCGCTTTAAGCGGCTTGAACGGTACAAATAGATTACATTAAGAAGTGAGCATCGATGTCGACCTACAAGTGCACGGATTCGAGTAGCGAGACAAGGTTCACTGGAGACGAGGTGTAAGCTTATAATGGAAATCGATATATGATATGATAGGCTTGATGTATTGTATACTAGCTTGTGCCCGCCACTTCGTTCGCGTGGGAGTCGCGCATTAGTTCACTTAGTCTAGATTACTTAGTTTGTCCCATATGTTGCCCTATAACTTTCTCTATCTTCCAGTGAAAGTCCCATAAATATGAACCTGGTACAACATTTTGTGGTTCAATTCAGGGGACACCACATACCTATTCCTGTCTTATAAGAGCTGTGTTATCACTGCTATGTTTTGGTTTGAAAGGTGTGGTCGGGGAGAAATCTTTATTGAAACGTTCCCACTTATTATTCAGGGGAAGCAACGCATTTCGACTAAGAAAAAGCTTTGATCCTTACTTGGGTTGATTATAGTTGTCAATGGGAAGCAGTGGCCATTGAAATAATCGTTATTAAACCGCTCGTTTATACGTAAACTGCTCGTTTACTACCACAATGTTATAAAAAAATGTCGTGTGAAATTCGAAATTGCGAATCCAATACCATAATCATAGATAGAGTACTAAACTAACGGACCCCACACGTACGCTGACAAAGGGTAGGCGGGAGATGCAGCCGCAGCAAATACATCCCACACGAAATCTATCCAATAAATACCCAAAAAGCTTGTTCTGCAAGCATTCCGCGTCTATTGTGTTCCTCGAAGATATATCTTGCGTAAGGAACTTGCCATTCGCGCCGGTTATGCTCTCGCTCTGCCCACCTTCATAGATCTCCGACCGTAACTATGAGCGTAATGTACATTACCGCGTCGGGTTCCTCACTTGTGTTGGCGGGCATGGCGGGCAGAAATGGACAGGCCGAGAGCTTTGCGGTTCGTCAAACAACTTTCGTATATCGACCACAGTGACCGGTTACCTAATGCAATAGTTGACAAATCGCTCAATTGTCCCAGGTCGGTAGGATGTCGGGTTCCAACTAGTTGGGTGGCGGGTTGCGCAACTCGTAAGCTGGCGACTGAGGCCGTCTGACGAATGCCGGAAGACGTTTAGCTTTATTGTACTTTATTGCGATTGGTCAAACGGAAAGTATTTGTCGATTCGTATTTGAAAAGATATTTCCATTACTGGTAATTGAACAAATTCCATTTCTCAAATTGAATTCTATGAATACCTACTACAAGAATTTTACGACGTCTTATGTATAGAACTGTCTTTTGTTTAGCTAAATGTGGCGAATGAACTTCATAGTTAACACTTTACACTTCGCGTAGAATAAGAAGTAATTGAAAATGTTATAACCTAAGAGGGTATAATATAAGTTGTTACAACTCGTAACTTTTTAATTAATTATAAGAAAATTGTCGAAAAACCAAAGTTTGTAGCGGATTTTACTTGAAATATTGTATTTGGAGGAGCCATTGAAACAACAAAAGTCCGTCATATTATAAATTCATAACTTACATAATGTATATTCAATGTAAAAATTAAAACATTTGTGGAATTGATATTTTTGTGCAATAATAAATATCGGAACGCACAGCAGGGAGTTATTTGCCATTTTTTCATGTTTGAAACATTTGCATAAATATATGAAAATTGTGCGCGCCATTTTTGTTCTTTTGGAATTTTAAGTTTGCTTTTCGCTGCCCGACCATTATTAATTATTTTTATTACTTTAATATATTTAATCCTTTATCGGATGTTGGACACGTACTCTTAACATTTGACCGTATTTATGCAAAAAAAATGAAACTAGAATTTAATATTCTATTAGAGATATAAAGTTCGCTTGGTCTCTGCATACTTTTAAAAAAAATTTTCTTCGCAGAAAAATGAGCACTGTAGTGTTCTTATTATACATCGAAATCATGCATACATATTATATACGTACTATATATTACGTACATTTTATGCTATTTAAAGCTGGATATACATATATTTGTATCCAGCTCAAAATTTAAAAAAAAAAAAATAGTACAAAATTTCTATCTGAAATCATGAAGAAACATAAATGTTTTTTAAAGTTTTTTACCAAAACATTAAAATCAGAGTATATTAATTAGAAAAATATTAAATAATCACATGTAGCTATGATGCTAGCGCAAAAGATACAAAAGAACCATTTAGTTTTTCTTATGATTATCTAATTTATTATCTTGAAAAAGGAGATTCGCGTCTTGTCATTTTTATGACGACAAGAGACAGAGTGATGTGCAAATATTTTTGCGTTGATGTAAGATTAGGTTATTTAGTCTAAATTTATTTTTAATTTTATGGGCCCTAAAGCATGCTTCTGGTAGATTTTTCCTCAGATTCGTTTTAATTTTATGGTTATCGCATCAGGTCTTCGCGGATTATTATCTAAAAAAAGGTTAATGGTTTAGTATGTCGCATGTAATAATTTTACAGATAAAAAGCAAATAATATATATTTTTGGAGTGATATGTGTATTGTCGAAATAATTAAACTTTTTCTTTACTTATAATTCAGATTTATTCTTTTAAGTCAATTTTTAAGCAATTCAGGTATACATTTTTTATGATTAACAAGAAAATGAACATAAAAATGTATGCCAATGATTTTTTTCACTTTTTACATTATGCAATGATATCCATCATCATCATAGAGTTCCTAAATTAAGTCAGTGTTTGTGCAAAAGAAATGGAACTTCTTTTGCACAAACACTGCATGATCGAAAAAATATTTCTGTCAAACCCAATGCATTCAGTTCATTCTTCCTTTGTTTTTTGTGGATTGTACCATTAAAACTATCCTATAGATTTTTAGTTTAAGGAATTTAATCGTATACCTGGACGTTGTCACTAGCTTAATAGCATTCGTCATGGAAAAGTCGAAACATACTGAAGTTCCAACTTGCTAGAATACTGTTTTCTACTCTTTATTCCATAAAAGTAAGCTTTTGTAAAAGTAAGTACTTGAGTACGTCTGTAAGTTTTAAATAAATAAATACCAATCAACGCAAATATTAAGTACTTATGTATACATACTCGTACATAAGGCTTTATTTCTTTTCTTACATTTACTCTACATATTTTGAAACTCAAATATCTTACATTTTTGCAATGTATAGTTTCGATATAAAAACTAAGTAACGTAAATAATAAAATCTCAACTGAATTCACTATCTTTGACACATTAGAAACAAGTTTCGTTTGAATCAAATAACAGTTCTGGCTTTAAAGGTCATAGATTGTCTCAGATTTCGAACGGAGCCGTAGCAATTTTAATGTAATGAGTACAATATTTCCATACAATAATTCATTGTTGTGTCCTGCGTTAATTGTAATAAGCCTAGGCGTATAACAAATATACTTAGGACGCGGAGTGCGATAAATTATAAACGGTAGAATGATTAAATTTGTTTTCAGGGGGAATATCTGAGTACTATAAATGCTATGGTAGAAATTAGTGGTCAATGTCAATATCACTGGTTGATGAAATAAATTAATTTATACACGTATATCTAATTTGTCCGTATATCCTGAGGGCTGTGATGTTTAAAACCTCAACATTCAAGATCTAAGATCTACATAAGCATTCATTGCGTCAGTTAGTATTGCGTCTTTGACTGCAGGGGTTTTTGAATCTTGGGTATCCACTTATATTATTAATATTAACATTTATTATATTCTCGATTTTTTTAAACTTCTAATCCCATAGACACATTACAAGGAAGGTCCAAACCTCGGTCAACCTTAAGCGTTAGAATATTAAACGGTCGATTTAGATTTTAATCTTAATGTAAAATGACAAGAAATGCAATTACGATACAATTCACTAAATTAAATTGAATTATTGCCTACCGGCACTCATGTACACTTCGCAAAATGATGAAAATCAGTTGCAACAGCGCGATGGAATCGAGAACCGAGTCGCCAATACTGAAATTTATGATATTTGGGCCCTAGATTCTATTAGCGGAGCGAAGTGAATCGTGTGAAACACAAAGAAATCTGCGAATCTTAGGGCGAGTGGCCGGCAAACAAGCTACCTATGCACCGCGAAATATTTCCCGAGATGCATCGGCACGAGTGCGATGTGCCGATATCTGGGGAGCGCGCGAGTTCGAATCGTCTATCGAGTCTATGATCGGCTCCGACGAGGGGTCACGCGCGTTAAACGTAAATCAACATATCTCGCGACGGGAGATCTAGCCGAGCATGCGCCCGCCCAACAAAAACTGAATTTTATAGCCGTAACACTACACCTGGGAAAAAAGTAAATAAATTGGACAGTCCGAGTGAATGACCCTGCTCCTGCAATGGTTTTACGGATTTTTGAGTAGGCAACGCATATCCCTTATTACCTCCATAACCTTGAGTAGATAACATTTTCTTCATAAGTACATATGTACAGAATTTACATCATTCTAATTACGAGTACAAATATAACTATTGGATCAAATGTAACAAATTATATGGAGATTAAAGGTATTGTTGTTCGATTTGCCACAGCTTATGACATGTTGATACAAATTAAGTCTCCAATGTAAATCTTGTTTATTGCGAGTTCAATTTCCCCCGTACTTATCAGACGGAAACGAACACTAACGTCCTTAATCCGGCGTAAAGGAATTTGTGTTACGGTTGGAGAGGCAACATAGAAACGGCGCATCCATTTCACTCCTGAGAAGTAGCAACACGTTTAACTACAATACTAAGACACATATAGAATTACAATCCTGTAGGAGTGCCAATGATCATGGACTGTCACCTACGCTTCCATTCCAGATGGGCGATTTGGATACATTGATTTTCGTATCATGGTGATGAATATTTATTGCACAGAATGTGTCCGTTTTAATCGCCATTATTAGTCTTATATGAGTTCTTGCGTTGTCTAAGAATAACTTTGATGTTGCCTGCTCATAATACTCGTTCATGTTTTGAACTTCCGATCAATTTATTCTTTTCGAGAAATATGAATGTCACTGAAATAAAAGTGCTTTATTGTCCCACTGCTGGGCATGGATCTCTTCCCAGAACTGGGGCAGGCCAATAAAAGAATATGGGAAGGGAAATAACAAGCCTTAATTTTTAGTACATTCTAAGGATGTACATAATTAAATGATTAGGATGCATTGTTGGCGGTTTATTCTTTTACTCATGAACATGTATGAAGGAATACAGTAAAAGTCATCTAAATTTATTGTATGTTTTATGTATTTCTCTCATATTACACATCACATCAAAGTCATATCTTAATATCTCTTGCCAATAATCTACGGTGTGAAGCTATTAAACCTGTCTTTTACCCTAACACCCATAAAATGGTGGAATAACTATAAATGTAATACCGCAATAATAATAGTACAGTATTCTCGACGAGGCATATTAAAACCTCACTTGCTGTCGAAACCTCACTTGCTGTCGAAAAGATGAAACATTTCTAGAAGTTTTAGCTGAGTCCCGAGCCATGTAGTCACAGTAAACGAGCATTCTGATTACTTTGTGTGCTCACAGCTTAGTATCCTTATTCTTATATATCCGTAATCCTTAGTACTGGAAGAACTCCGTTCGTGGAAGCCTAGTTAGCTTTAACTAGATCGATAGTGTGGTCTGCCATTACCAAATTTCAAATAACTATACCATATATTCTAGTATACTAGTAACTATACAATATAACTACACCTTAATAGTTTTTAATCTATTTCGTTTCGCTCACTCTAGACAATCCGATATTTGTATTTATTTGTAGCAATGTCTTGTTGTAATTCGAATTTATAATGTAAATGAAAAAAGACTGACGGGACATACATACGTATAATGGATACGTGTGTATCGCAAATTGCCGCTTTATGTCGTATTCATTATGGTCGCGTTCAGTGGCTAGGTCCTGAGGATCAGGCAACTGTCCGAGGCGCATCGCCGAGCCGATCGAGAGGCGATCTCTATCTTCGCAATCGATTCTTATCGTGACAGTTTTACGCGCCGTGTCGCGATTTCACTCCTCTGGACGGAACGGCGTCGGGTGCACCGACAGGAATGTGCTCATGTCGTTCCAATACAAATATGACTGTTCGTGTCCTTCATAATTGTACTACTTCAACTTCCACTCATTAGTGAGACAAAGACTTTTATATAACTGGATAAACATTGGTTTAGTTATAATTATGGTTCTTTTTTCAGTTGTATACATGATAAGTAAAATAATTGGACTGTATTTTATTTGATTGAATGTATTTTAAAAATTTGTAAGTAAAGTAGGTATACTCGTACATAAAGCCTCATGAAATGATTTATTTGGCTATTAGCCTCATCCTAATACAAAAAGGAAATAGTTTCACAATATTCTTATGTTGTTGATGGTAATAAAAGGTAAACATATATTTAGAACAACTATCGTCTTTCATATAACTTTACATCGCTTCCAGCTAGGCTCCATAGCTAGAAGCTCTTTAGCTCTTTAATTTTTTACGAAGTCTTTAAATAACAGTCTGCATAATAAACTTTCAATCGTTTCACATAACATTCTCTAGAATTCCATCTATAAATTTTGCGGGACGCTAATAATCCTCAAACGTTTCAAGTAGCGCATAAACGTCGCACCTATCCTATGATAGATACGTAAGAGTATGTTGGTTTGTTTATTCGTAGTGCAGCGATAAGGCTCTATTGACGCTGCTGATACTAGCCGTCATGTCGTAACGCACGGGCATCTGAAAAGAAATCTCCGAGCTAAAAGCGTTGCGAGATAGTGGACGCTTACATCCTTCCGATATCGGGTGGGTTCAGACTGGTGTGATAGCGCTAATGAACCCATGTTGCCGTCACACAACTGGCACGGTTTGAACGATGGCGCGGCCATTAGAGAGAAACCCAAGGCCGGCTGAGGGAGGACAGCTCCGGTAATTATATAAAACAACTAACGCTTGTCGAGCTACGGAGCCACTTAGCTCGCCAATTCTATAGCTTTAAGACTTTAGAATACCTGACGCGGAAGAGTTACTGCACTGGTAATGGCTTTGATTAATTTACCGGTATAAATTAATTACTTATCAGCGTAATAAAAAAACCTACTGGAGAATTAAATATCGTCGCGGGTTTACGATTCCAATTTTTTTAAATATTGAACGTAAACCCATACATTAAAATTAAATATCTCGTCGATGATAATCATTCATATTCATAGACGGAATAGTCATTTTATCTATTATATCATTTATTTCCCTACTTAGACAATAGTAAAAATGTTTGCTTAAGACATTTCACACAAATGTGGCTCTATAAATTTGGTGGCATACACATTTTACTATAACAATGTATATCGATATTTCAAACCATTTACAGAATCCTTAGACAGCTAAGCGCTAAAGCATTTCGACCCTTTTTTGTCTAAACCAGAGTATATCGATAATTTGGTAACATAAAGAGGATATAAAGGAGGGTGTTGCGCGATAAACGATTAGATGGTTCTCAATAACAGTGCTCACAGCACACTTACCACGATCTCAATTCGAGGTGCTAGGTGAGGATCGCATCGTGATACCAGCAACAATCTCGTCTAAGAACCGCTAGATTGATAAATGAAAATTGAGAAGGGCCTGTATCTCGGTAGTAATTGTACGGCACACAGAACACACGACCCCGTTTGCAAGATGCTGCGGTCGTGCCTAGTGTTGCCAGACGTTTCGGTTTTTTGGGATTCTATTTTAAGGACGTTCCATGTTAAGCTACTTCTAGCATATTTATTTATATATTTTTATTGTTACAAATAGCCAAGCGTTTGACAGCAATCTTGCTTAATGGAAAGCTAAGATGCGGCCTAAAGTAAAGCACGCTTTTTTTCGTTCATACCTATAATTTCTGAACGTGATGTATATGGCAACAACCTTTGCACTATTCGTGGTTTTTTCTGCACAATTTTTGCATTGTATTAGTGCAAGTTGATTGATTGCTCACTTTAAATTAGATTCCTAAAGTTAGAAGACAAATTGGATATACAATATAGAGTACTTCATCTGATCTAAAAGTTAACATTTCCAATAAACATAAATAAAACTAGCTAGCCGTTTCGATGATTGTGATTACAAAAATTATTTCTGTATAATTATTTTGTACTTTTCTTTACTAAGACGAAGACAGTTTTTCTACCCGTCTGTACGTGGGGAAATATGTCCTCACTATTGAAATAATTATTATAATTGTTCTTAAATTATTAAAGTTAATTAAACAATGTATAATTAGTACTTCAATATAAGTATTTTTTGAAATATTTGATGATAAAACCTAATAATAATATTTTGGGACGAAAGTCCACTTCGTCGTTGACGACATGGAAGACGTTTAATTTATCTTTTCAGAGATTTTCCTTGAATACTTCTTATAGGAGCGGACTTTCTGCATTTGCATGTTACAACTCGTGGCAATAAAACAAAGAGCCTGCTCTCGGCCATTCTTTACAGACGCTGTGTAAATAGCGGTTGAACCACATATCTCAGAGTGGATAGGTAATGTTTTAGCTTACAGTTAAAGTACTTATAAATTAGAGTAAACTATTATTACTTTGGCGTCCAAAAACGTAAAAAGTATAAATTGTACTTAGATTAAGTCTACATATGGGTTATCATGATTATGGTTATTAGAAATAGTAGTATTAATGAAAAAATGAATGAATGAATGAATTTATTAGTTTTTTCAATTATTTTATTTTATTTTTGGGTAAATGTTTTAAAATTTATAGGCTTACTATTCCATTAATTATTTTCTACAAAGTATTCATAAAATGAGTCCTGTACGTTTCAAGATATGCCAGAAGAATTTCATCTGTAAAATTTTCTGTACAAAACAAATAATGTATAAACCATATATTTCTACATATTTGTGCTTGTACCGCTTAATTGTTTTTCCCTTTAATATTTGAGGTATCTTCCCTCGCAATGTCTCTTAAATTAACCGCTGCCGTCGACAACATGACGTAGGTTAACCTTTACGGATTATTTCTGAAGCTTTGAACGTATCTATATATAGTATAAATACTAATAACGACAACATGTTCATTGTACTATGACCAGGAAGCTATAGCCAGTGGTTCTTGTACTTGGGTGATACAAGAACCACTATCTTGGGTGGTACTTGAATTTGGTTGTGATGGTTGTTTGAAATTGATAGTAGTAATTTATATAATTAGTTAAAAGCCAGTACTGTATGAATTCGGCTATAAGTATCATTTCATTCTACATCAATTACAATGACGACAAACATAAAATTGTGATAATAACAATTTTAGACTATTTTTATCATTTTATCATGTAAAGTTAGTTTTCTAGATACTCCGGCTATTTAGTTAAAACTAAACTAAATATATACTGAAACTACTCTTATATACTCGTATATCTTATATCTAAACTGATTATTTCATTTGACTAACGTATACTAATTTGAAAATTTAATGTGTATTGTATACTTAATTGAATTTAAATAAAATTCACACTGTGCATTGCGGTGTAGCGCAGATGGACAGGCCATGCTCCGTAATTTGGTTTTATTGTGCACATGTGCCTCGACTGAAGACACGTGCCGATAGGATAATTAATTTATAAAACCCTTCTTTTCACTAACTTTTTAAAAATACCTGGAGAAATACTAGCGTGGCATAAGAGTATTTTAAACGTCCATACATAGTAGTAACGTAAGTAAACCTCTTAGCTTACCTTACTTTGAATTCAGATCATAGGATTGTATAATGTTCCAAATTCAGAATTTTGTACCATTTTCTATACACCCGTTAGGAAGATACCACACACTTCCAATGTCTTATTTTTACCTTAAAAATCATATTTTCGATAAATCATTTTCTAATGCTGGTTAAATTATATGATATATAATCGCTACGTTTCTACAGTTTTATCTTTCAATTATTGGTAATACCGAATATGAGTAGTAAACGTAATAATTATACCTATACATACGAGTATAATTAATCTGTAAGTGGTAGATGTCTGTACATGTAAGATATCTTTAAAAGAATCTTTGTTTGTCTGTTCGTTTGTCTCAAAAACGGCTTATTTGACTTGAATGCTGTGTTCATGGGTGTATTGGGGTAAGCTTCACGTAACATTTAATGTTTGTGTCATAAAAATCAGTTCATAAACAAAAAAGTTGTGTCAATTTAAATGTAGGTTCGAGGACGGGGACAGGGACAGGACAAATGATTCTGAGGTGGTACGACTTGCGTTAGTTAGTAAATCTATATATATAAATGCGAAAGGTCACTCATCACGAAATCTCAGAAACTACAAACGCTAGGAGTTTCAAATTTTGCACGCGGGTTCTTTTAAGGACGTAAGTGCTCACTAAGA
Organism: Udranomia orcinus; assembly: GCA_018247775.1. NCBI lineage: Eukaryota > Metazoa > Arthropoda > Insecta > Lepidoptera > Hesperiidae > Udranomia > Udranomia orcinus. The sequence goes on from DWGW01000655.1 coordinate 10,727, forward strand.
CGGGATTTTATGAAATTCAACCCCTAAGGGGGTGAAATGGGAGGGTGAAGTTTGTATGGAAATTTTTCAATTCTAGACTTAGACGAATGAAAATAGGTACATATGTTCTCGATTACAATTATAAATGATGGAGTATAAAAATAATTTGCGTTAAACAATTTAATAGTAATGCATATCTTCATAACCACGTGGACAAAGTCGCGGGCAATAGCTAGTATAATATATAAGTATAAAATAACTTCAAAGTCATCGACTCGAATGTTGTAGCACAAGAAGGTTGTATGTTGAGTGAAGAACGTAGGGATTTATTCGTCGCGGATAGCGGTAGCTGATGGCGCGTTCTTTGGAATCGTGCCAACGCTGCGATTTTGTAATTCACTCGGGCGGAAGAAGATAAACAGGACATCTGGACCGCATTTATTTCTTAGTAATAAGGCGTGTTATAGAATAAATAAAGCTATGAAATTTTAGTTTTATTTCATGACTGGGAGCTAGTTTTATTTCAAGTTTTTGAGACGATGTAACCAACGTGAAATAGGATCGAAGTTCTTAGATCGAGAACCTTAAAAGGTTTTACTACCTTCAAAATAAACACACTTACAATATTGTTTTTATATTTTGAATTTATGATGCGAGGGCATCTTTTTACATTATCTTCCAGTTAAGTTAGGTTAAGTTCAAGTCTTATTATCACATTTTTATAATAGTGAGGAAGATAAAATTAGATACATATATATTTAACGAATTGTTTTAACACTTTTTGCTCGCATTGAAGGACATTATTGGTTTAAAAACACGCTTCATCGCCCGACGTATCTTCTATACGGCCCGTCTCCGTCCAAGATAAATGCATTACGAGCACAACGATGCACTTGAGTTTGGTTTTTTATTTGGGAAACTACCAAGCAAGTTCGGCACTCAATTCTTTGCGGGGACGCTTGGAAAGTAGCTACAAGAACGCCGCAAGTGACGTAGGACGTCGGTCGCGTCTTCGGCTTCTCGACTGTTCCGGAGATGAACTATTTATTTTTCATTGCGGCCAAAGACGGGCCGAAAAGCTAAGAACAAAGTTGACCGTTTTGTTTAAGAATCCTTTGACCGACTTCAGTGGAAACTGTGTGCGCTGTTTTCACTTTGAGTTGGTTTAACGTAACGAGTGTGCAGACTGAACAAGTGAACGGCACACTGTTTAAAGTAATTCGGGCCTTTTCGACTCGGAGTGTAGTTTCAAAACCTAAATAGCTTACATTTGCCCAAGAAAATCTAGCTCGAGTCTACGTGTTGTTTCGGAGTTGTTAGTTAATGGAAGTGGGTACATGAAACTTAATTCGTTTGTTGTAGTTGCTAATAAAACCTTTGAAATTTCAAAACGAATAAATATACAAAACTGCAATATGAGTCTATTTTATTTAAATTATTTTTATTTAATTAAAATTGATAATAAGTTACACATAAATTACGCGAAATACGGAAGTGAAGAATAATAAAATTAATCAGGATAAGATCTGAAATAAAACTTTTCCAAAGCCTGAACCCTCTATAGGACAAATCCTTACCAACGTTTTAATAAACAATAAGAAAAATTTAACAGATAAATATTAAACTTAAGTCAGGCATCTGTACAACAAAAGCAAAATTACAATCCAAAGTAAAACAACGTTAAACATTTCAGCAGATCTCCACGATTTAGCTCATCGTGAAGGCAGGAGGGCCTCCACTTAACTTTATTAACCTTTTTCGGGGACGCTTTGAAAGTATTCAAAAGTGTTTTATTGCCTGGCGCACTTACGCCCGAAGGAATCCGAATAAATACTAAAGAGCATCAGGATCCTTTTCTCGGAAGACGTTTTTGGCTTATTCTTTGGGGGCGATACCGGCAACGGAGGGCCGCGCAGAGCTCATCATTTGCATCCAAATAGCTCCTATAAATTCGCTACCCGAATTTTCACCGTTCGCCTCACTCCTTGGGAGCAATTAAATACTTTTTTCGCTCGGAACCGCTCGCTCGATTTTCCGGTGAGAATAAATTCGGCCCAGATTGCGCTCAACGCCTGTTAGCTTCATTGGTTAATAGATTTGGACGTTCTACATTGTATCCATGTGTGCATTTAACAGACGACGAATAGGAAATAATGAATTGGATTGGTTTAATTAAATTTCACATTTTAATTTTATACTTTTACTATTGATATCTAATTAATATATGTATAGGTACTACATGTTAAAATAAATCCAAATTTATATCTAATGTAATTATTTTACGTAAATCTACCTACACAGAAATATTTATACACGCAAAACATTTATTGCCTTAATCTGAGTTCTGTTTATTCTGTATTTAAACACGAATAGCAATAAAAGTCTAAATCGAAATAAATGAATCGAAAGATTACAGTGGCCGGAATTCGCCTCTGCGTCACTTGAAGCTTTGTCACTAGTTATTCATTCTCCGGTTGACATATCCAACTATTTTTAGCTCTGTTATAATCTTATCGATACTTAACTCGTCAAACATACGAGTCTATAAATCGACTTATTATAAGAAATACATTTTAATGCGGTCCAGATGTCCTTTTAATCTCCTTCCGCGCGAGTGAATTACAAGATCGGTGCGCTGGCTCGATTCCAAACGACTCGCCATCAGCGACCGCTTCCGCGACACATAAATCCCTGCGTTCCTCACTGAACTTATAACCCCCTAGTACACTGAGGCAGTGATAGCAAGTTCATTATGTTTGGGAATAGAGTTTAATTTCAAAGTTGGGAAAGTATTCGCTTGCGTAGGTACATTTGCTTGGTTGCTGGGGTTACGTGTTTTTAAGTTAAACCATACCTCATCGAACTTATAACCCCCTAGTACACTGAGGTAGTGATAGCAAGTTCATTATGTTTGGGAATAGGGTTTCATTTGAAAGTTGGAAAAGCATATAAATGTATTTATTTCCCCCATATGTATCCATATATATTATTTATATTATATATCCTATATATATCCAGTAGCCGCCTTCATTGTTCTC
>DWGW01000656.1:0-13740 GCA_018247775.1 Udranomia orcinus
ATGTCAACAACGTATGGATGAAATTTTTGCCTGCGCCTAGTAGTCCGATAAGAGAATGGAGATGGCTCAATCAATCCGAAAAGAGCCTTCGAGCACTCTCCAAAGTGTATCCTATAAAAAATTATTGAACATGTGTCCCCCGATTTGAGAACTTCTTCTAGCCCGATTATCCGCGCCAAAGTGTAAAGAATTGGGATAGAACCCTTTGATTCAATTGTAATGCCATCTTCTGATAAAGGTAAACCCCTTGCTAACAGTTTACACTTTTACGTAATAAAAAAGCGAAGCAAATAGAATGGCAATGTAGACGGGACCACTGTGCCATATGCCCAATTCGTATAATATACGAGTACTTGTACTCGTACACAAATGCTCATGTTCGTACCAAATTTTTCTTATCTCTATGTAATAAGTATATAAGTTTCTACGGGATTCATATTTCTCTTGTATTTAAAAATTAACCTATTTTACAGCGGATGTATTGCGAATTGTTTACAAAACTGCTAAGCGCGAATTGATTCCTTTCCATATTATTATGAATTTGTATTCATTCATTTGCTTTAGTACATGTAGCTATAATATTTGTGAAGTTTAACTCGGATTTCGGTTGGAGAGCTGCAGATGCGAGCACACGTACATACGCTCAAGTTTAACGTAGGAACTAAGACATTTTAGGATTATGCTTCGTTCGGTGATCGCCTGGCTAGATGTAGCTCCGATGTACATGTAGGAACTTTTGCGCTACGCCCGTTACAAAATTACGATTACATATTGTCCATCGCGCAAAATGAGACCCACGTACTTGAGACCCTATATTCTCATGCACATATCATATCAAATGTAGATTAGACACTAGTCAGTGGACTCTAAAAGTCGCGAGTGACGAATGAAACGGTTTAATATTACAAGTGATACTTACGATGTACATACACGGTACACAGGTGTCAAGAGTCGCGACGACGCTGTTTGAAATGTAATTAAAGTTTATAATAATGTAGTGACGTGTCAGCTCGAGCGTAGTGTTACGTTGTAACAATAAGAAACCCGACGCTAACAGATCAACAAGTGCCAGATGGCGAGCCGCTTCACCGAACTGCCCTATTGTTTTATTGTGGTGTCGCTTTATTATAAAATTGCTATTTTTCTCATCAAAAGTTTTAAAACTGACTGAGCTACAACATTATATTCCAATATTTAGTGAAAACACTGCAATTAATCTTTGATTATAGATTTTGTTTATTGGTTTTAATAATATCGTTCATTTTTTCACTAAATAATAGTTTCTTGCTCAATTTCGTACTGATACTGACTTTTAACATCGACATCAAATCTCAAATCACTGCTGAGTACAACTTCGGCTGGCAGTGAAAAAGGTCTGCAAAAGTCAGATATAGTGAAAAACTGACAATAAGTTGAGAACTTAAATACCAACTTTTACAAAAAATAATAGTGATATTTTTACAAAGAAATGTAAGAATTTATCGCGTGTTTTGTCGGTCGCGTGCCTGAGGTCAGTGTTAATAACAGGCACCTTGCTTAAATATTACCGTGTAGGGGTTAACCTACGCGGCGGAGTCTAGTAATACGGAATTGCCAATTTTGACGTTTTAGGTTTTCTTTGACCTGTTGTACAATTGTGTGACAATAATAGTACAGATATTTATGCTTCCACCTTTAAACCCAGCGGACGGTATTAATTAAATAATTTTATTTCCTGTTCTATTTTTTTTATCTTATAAAATGTAGTATGTATGTTGTTTTTTTCTTGATATTCCAATAGAGTTCATAGCTAATGTAGAAAGCTGCTTTTTTTAACATGTATAATGATACAACTGTATAATAGTTATGTCATCATGTTATTGTTTCCGATTTAAAAAACAAAATTTAGTAAGAAGATCCTTAAATATGGGCTATTTTCTGAAACTACAGGATTTAATTTGTTATTTCGCACAGGTATGTAACTTTGTCCATCTTGAAATAGAGGGTATCCTTTTTCGATTAATGACCACGGTATTTGAATTGGAAAATTATATATTAATTAATTTTTAAGTCTCCAACAGATGGCAGTGTTAGTTGATTTATTGGCAATACACCTATTAATTTAGGTAACAGCTAAACTACTCGGGACAGGGACAGGAAATGATTCTTCGCCAGTTAGAAGTAGATATAAAATATACAAAACAAAATAAATTTGTAGTGCGACATATGGTGATTAAATCCAAAATTGAATCAATTTCAACGCTCCATTTAGCCGTGCACAGCGTTGAAACGCAAATGAAACTAGTCCTTTGAAAGCGTCGCCTTGGAAGGTCGCACTCCAAAAATATCCCACCGAGACATTATTTGTCCATTAGCGCCATCGGCGAGACTGTATTTGATTCCAGATGTATTTTTGTGGAACAAACAAACGAGGATCAACGTCACGTTGATGTATCATGTTCATGGCCCTGGTTCAATCAACAATCGGGCCAAGGGAAGGGCCAGCAATCAGTTATCATCAAAGAAGTTTTTTTTATTCATCCTATATAATTCTTTGTAAGTTTGCTTTTGAACTATAGTTCTATAGAAGTGACATTTGTAAGGAACATCTTGGCAGATAGCGTAAAACTGATGAAGAGCATCAGTGTGTAGTGCCCTGCAAGGCACTTTGTGCCGTCTAAAGTACGTATCTAAAGGTACTTTGATCTCGTTTTTAGGAGTAAACACGATAAAATTTAGCTTTAATTTAATTTGTGTTTTCTTCTTTTTTTGTTTAAATGGTATATGGTCAATACTTTATATCTAATATTATTTGTTTAATTAGGAGCTGCAAAATACTGTTTGTTAATGGTAGATAACAACAAAGCGAAAAGTCCGTTTGAAGTATATAATGGTAACAATCTCCATCGTGCACGTATCATGAATATATTTTAGATACGAGAACATAAAAAATAGTGCGGAATTATTGTAATGAAATTGAAATTAATTTTGTTTAAGCAATCTCTAATACTGACTGTGTTAGTATGTTGTACGTGAGAAAAAGCACCAGTAATAAAATATGATGAACAGGAAAGCCAGTCGGTGTGTATAACACTTCGTCACTACGCGGACGCGGGCAGTTGGCAGTGGTCGCGGGCTATTTCAATATTTTAATAAAAAGCGACATTGGAGTATTTCGGGGCGGAATGTGTCGCTTTATTTAACGCCTATATCTGTTGGCCGCTAATACGCCATCACTTCACTGTCACAACAGGATTAACTCTTCATCGAGTGTGCTGAAATTTTGCGCCGATCTTTATGCGTTGACTTTCGAATTTCCCTACGTTGAGTCTTTTAAAATGTCATCGACTTCACAACTTTCTGTTTCGTTTCTTTCATCATTTCCTCTTTTTCCTCTCGATTCACTTTAGCAGTTTATTATTTAGTTAAAGAATCGGAGGTAATATAAATACGAGTTAACAAATATGAACACAACAAGGTTATTAAGTTGAAATACCTTGCGGTGGAATGCGGCTCTCGCGGCCCGCGACAATCTCGCCGGCTCGAAACACTGATGCATTCCTAGAAGGCTTCCTATATCGAATTCCTTTATCAATGGAAATATACTATTTATGGCCGTTTCATCTAGTAACATCTATAATTCTTTGTGTGGTTGTTTCTTTAAGTTATTTTTATTGGGACGTAGCAATAAAAATGAAGTTTTTTTTTAGTTTGAGACTTAAGAACAGTTAAACTAGCCAGTATTATGAGTTATAAACCATTTCACATTAAAACTTTAACGTCTTAATTTTGTATATCCTCACTTATACCTTAAATGTAAATTGGTTGGATTATTATATCATTATTACAGAAGTTACTTTATATTATTAAAAAATGAGGAAGAATAGAGTTAATTGAGTGGCAACAATTTTATAGTCGAATAAAGTCGAGTTAATGATTTGGAAGATAATTAAAATCCTTGCTAACGTGCGTAGATTGTGATTAATGGTTGTCTCGTAAAATTAGGCCATTGTGACGTGCCAGTATCAACATCTACTGAGATTCCAGTTGCATGATTTTCGGGTCATTTTATATGAATGCCATTTCTATTCGCTTATACGTAACATAATACAATATTAAACTCAAATGACCATTTTACATGGGATCAGAATAAACCTAGATTTTATATATAATATTTTTCGAGGGTTTAGGCGATGTCGGAAATACACAAAAATTAATAAATAAATAAAATAAATAAATACTTTCTTTGGAGAAATGCTTCATTATATCACACAATTCGCATTTATACCGAATAAAGTACTAGCTACCGCCGCCATAGTCTTTCCTTCTTGCCGAGAGGATGTTACGGTTACATAACGGCTTTGACCAACTGTTTATCATGAATTATTCTTTGGGAAAATTTTATGACAGCTTTTCTATAAACGCACCGGCTGAAAAAAAATCTGTAAAACCCGAATAGACACGCGTCCCGGCGTCGATATTTCTCCCGGCGGCCGCTTCCGGCAATCCCGGATTAATCTAGCGATATCAGCCGACTTTGAAAATAAACATGCCACATAAATGCACGTTTTTCACGCTTTATTTCAGAAACACTCATATGTCAGTGTCGCTCATTTGCATTTGAATATGTATTTTTTCCGCGTGTCGGTTTGTTTAAGTTCAATTGTGTATTTTGATGACAAATTAGAATGTCTGGCACGTAATTTTCATTTGCAATACACCGTTGCACTAGTGTCTTACGGTATCTGTGTTAATAGTAATGCGTCTCGATCTACTTGGCTTAGGACAGTTCGTGGCAGATGACTAATGATATCAATTCTAAAATGCAGAACGACTAAGTATTTAACACTACGTATCTTGCTTTTATTGGGTTCTTAAGGCCTTAATACTCTGACTGAATAGGCCAAGTTAAGATTTTAAATGATGAGATCAAAACCTTCTGGGTCTAGGATTTTCGCTTTGTATGTCCATTCAACCAAATAGAATCGCTAAACAATGTTACGAATGCAGAAAGTGTTATTAACATGGCACGCGGTTGGCAGTTCAGTGGGCCGCCCACGCCTGCTGAGCTGAACTTGACCGCACTTAGTGACGTTACGGCGCGCCACGCAACACTACGCATCGTTACCCCTTTACTACATGATACTAGTATACCAACTTTGATATACTACTTTTTATATATTTCTCAATTTCTATTCAATTTAACGTGTTTTAAATAATCCTACACACATCAATTATAGTTCTATTAGTGGTTGCAGCCATGGTTGTGGGATCAATGAAATATGTACGTTTTATCTATAGAGTGAATAGTGCGGTCTTATTCGAAAAAGTTGAAAAGAATACATTTTAGGATTACAAAAGAGATATGTAGAAACAAGCAGAAGATCGTTTACAAGTGAAAAACCCGCATGAAAAGCTAAACCAAAATAAGTAACCGTCCTGTAACTGCGAAAACCATAAAAATTATAAATTGAAGTTTGAACATCTAAAACATCTTTAAATTAAAAGAATTCGTACAAGTATTACCAAACACTTCACAAAAAGAATATATTTTTTAATTCAACTACAATTTGAGTGGTGTCTAGGAATCCTTATCGGTGAAACTTATTTTCTAAAGACCCGACGTCGATGTGTAACGTAGTTTTATAATAATGAAAAAGTATTTTTTATTCACCTGACGTTTAATATAAATGTTTTTAAAACTTTAGAAGTAGCATTTTATATAAAGTACGAAATCAGATAGCTGTGATTTAATTAATAACATGTATTAGGTATCTACATCAGCTATTTTAGTAGGTTCTATTTAATTGTGGTGGAACGTAGTTCACGTGACTATCGACGTTGCAGTGACGCGGCCGCGATGACGCCGCGGCGTGCACGCGCCGCGCGGTGGGCGGGTGTGAACGACCCTTAATAATCCGGATGTGAATTATTGCATCGCCCGATAGCCGCTGCCGCCCGCCGATGTAGCAACGCGTTAATTGCATTCCTAAAACGATTAGCCAGTATTTCGAGTACTTCCAATGCTATATTGCCTATGTATGGAGATTAATATGGGTTGGGTTGGAAGTTAGAAGATTCTATAGAGAAGGACGAGGAAGGAGAATATGCCCAGTTTGTCTAGCCGGTAGTATACAAAATGAGAAAAATACTAAAAACCATTGCAATCAATCCTTGTCAATGTGGCTCCGTGTCCCATATGCAGTGTAGGAAATAGGCGAGATGTATGTAGTATGTACGAACATGCACTCTGGTTTTGTTTACTCGTGCATTGAAATGTTACACAAGGCACGGAGCTGTACAAATGGCGACGTGTTCGCACTCGCATTCCTGGAAGAACGTACGTGTTAGTGGCGCGATCATTACTTCCATTAGTTGTTTGTGGTGCGAGTTGAAACGATACAAGCGGTGCGTTGCACACTGCGCGAACATAATGCTCTGTGGGTCATTTCCTCTTACTCCATTCCCCGAGCAGAGTTCAGGGAACATGCAATCTGATCACATGTTTTCCAGATGTATGGAATGAGTATTGTTGTAGATAATAATTTTGTAAGCAAAACTTTGCATTTGAATTTAATATACATACAAGTATTTCCTGGTCATGGGACTGAGTGGATTATACCTAATCTTAACACTCTCCTGTTCTCGCATGACAAATATGTATTAAAATTAAATTATTTTTTTGTTTTCTGAATGCGCATGTTAGGCTATGAAAACTGTAAACACAATTCTTAGTCACCATTAAAAACAAGTCAGTTTACGCCCAAACCACAGCTTTTATGTTGTGCAAATGATAATAAAACGTTTATTTGTGTATGTTTGATGAAGACGGACGGAAAGGTTAATGTGTCAGACGTGATCTAAATGAACGACGCCATTCCTATAATATTGTTTTAGGAATATCTGTACGAGTATAACATTACCAAGAAATATTTTAAAGTAAGTAATTTTTTTTGTATGTTTTTTGAAGAAAATAATAAAATCGCAATTGTGTGTAATGTAATGTGTCTACTATATTTAAGTTACTTTACTATAAGTCGTATGGGTAATTTTAATTCGTGCCAGCAATATTTAGCGTTGTTGACTTAACTGGTGATTGGCATATTTAACTTTAACTTACTGTACTGATACTGTAGACTAATGTCATTAAGAAACTTTGTAACACGTTAAAACATTGCACACTTACAGGTTTTTTTAATGAGAAATAATTCCAAACACAAGCTGCATTTAATCCTGTTATTCAAATTAACCAGACTCAGTACTGTGTTAAAAGGAGATTTTTGCCTTTTGTTAGTAATGCAGTATGTGTGTGTTTTGGGTGTACTTTGTGAAAAAAGACAAGAGCAGTCTTGCTGCTGGTGCCGCCGCGCCGCGGGCGAATCACGACGAGTTCTACAATATTTTCTTCTTTCTTTTACAGCGCGAGAAGGCACCGCCTGGCGTATCTTTGACTTGTGAAATAAGTAATGAGACCTGCATTGCGTATCCCGGATGTGTACACTCGGAACTTCCATTCTTGTCTTTGGATATAAACCTCGTTACCGGCAGCGTCCATTAACTATTAATATCATACTAAAGAAATGTTTCATATTAAATTCATCCAGAATGTCGCAGTTGCTATACTTTAGAAATTATTTATAATGCTTGTGTATAGAGTTAAACAAAGTCGTTTAAATCCTTAGATAGAATTCGCCCCTGTTTGAATGTCACCTACATTATATTACTCACTAGTAATAAGATAGTTCTCCTTTACCACATTTTTGTCGCACTCAGGTTGATGGGTCAATGACTGTTTGTGTTTGCTCGGTCAACCTGCTGGTATTTTTATTTAGGCCTAGATATAAGCGAGTTGGCACGTTGCCGAGAACTGCATTGTACAATCCGTTGCCGATACAGGTATAATGTAAAGGAGTAGTACTTTCACGTATGAAAAATTTGAGACCAGTGGGCCACTGGGTCTTTACCTACAACTGGGAAAAAGCTCGAGCATGCTTTGCCGCTCCAATGGCCCAAAATTAATGCGGACTTTGACTATTTATCAGCTGCTGTACATAATTTACGAACACTAAAGAAGCTAATTAAAAGGTTTTAAAAAATTTATTTATAAATGGTATTTAATGATTAAATATTTTTAATTGACTTCTTAAAAGTTATTAAAATTAGTAAAATTATTAGCATTTTACGTCAACCGTAATTTTCTTAATCTAAAGCCTGATGTGAGAATGCGGTCTGTTCAGAATGGATTCACGTAAGTAGTGAAATGAGTGAGATTCCATTCTACCTTCTTGCAAGTTTGTGAACAGTTACGAAATTGAAATAGTTCCACACAGACGAAAACGTAAGAGGAAAACTACAAATAGAGCAATAGCCTCTACAGCAACACATTGTCCTGGGGCGCGCGACGCACTGCGGATACAAATGCGGAAGGAACTTGTGTTTGACTGGATGCTGGTGTTGATGTTGAGAGAACGTTAACCTTCACGTACTACGTCTGTATGTCTTAAGATGGCGCAATGGTCAATGGTCTATTAGCATTCACTTAACAACTCGTCGTCCGTAAAGAGAGATGTCAAATACCGAACTGCGAGAAACTTCTCAATAGTAGATCAGGAAAACAGAATCATGGTTTTGTTCTGTACGTACGAGTTTATCAACCTTTTTGTTTTAAGCTGGTAATACGACGTAGATAATTATTATTTATGCAGTCTCTTAGTATTTGCTCGACTATGAAAGAGTCTTCTAATGTTGGTGCAATAGGCATAAAAATTATTTATTTATCTATTCTTTATTGACCAACAATGAAGTGGAACAAAAGGTGGACTTAACGCTAAAAAGCATTATCTACCAGTCAACCTTAAGGAGGTGCAGAAAACAATGAAGGCGGTGTAGGAGAAAAATGAGAATAGAAAGAGAAGTGAGAAAAAGGGAAAGTAACGTACATACACAAACAAAAAAAATTACATGGGTCTAGTATATATTATACTAAGAATTGACTCTGTATTTACGTTAGTTTCATCGGTAACAGCCAAGGTGAAGCGTGTCGGAATAAGACGGGCTTTGTTCGATCCGATCCGATTTCAATGTAGCTCAGTTGAGAAATCGTATTCAAAGCAGTCCTTTATTCAAATAGTTCGCTTTGAATGTGTTGTACTTCCGAGCTAGCCGTCTTGCGACTGCGACTTGCGTTCGCGGCTTTTATTGCTACTCGATAGTCTAGGACGTCTGTTAAAATAAAATAATGAAGATACTGCAGTCCATAAAGAATCGTGCATTATGTATCTTCTATACACGAGAAGTGTGGAAGCAACCAAGATCTACTTAAATCTTCACATATGTTTAAATGACAGTTCTTTAGATTGGGTTATAATCTATAAAATAAATTTTACGATGATTTTAAGTGGAAGCTAGAAAAAAGATCTGCATATCTTAATTACAAAAAGAACTACACAAAATTATAGAAACGAAGCTTCACAGCGTATCCATGAGATGATAGCAGAGATAGCCGCAGTTGACCCAGCCGCAGGCGCAAGCCGCATTGCATGCGTGTATTACGAGTATGCGATCAATTGCAATTAGCAACTAAGAATGAGTAGAGTAAGTGAGTTAATTGCACTAAATACTCTTAAACAGAGCGTGGGTTTACTATTTATGCTTGTTACACTGTAAATCTTATTAGCATGATTAAAAAGTATGGAACGATCCAAGTTTAAATGAAATCCTTAATAAATAAAGTATAGAAACGGATTTATAATATTGTTCGCAAGACCGCAGGTGTCAGCTACTTTGAAGCTAGTTGTATTCTAAATCTAATTGACCAAGTTAATAAACAATTTAATTATTTTCAGTTTTCTTCTATAAAAACTTCTTAGTACATGTGTGTGTTTCATCACTGCGCTATTGTCGGAAGTTGAAACAACTGAACTGCGAACATGCAGAAATAGCGCGTTGCATAATGCGATCCGCAGGCGGCCGCAAGCTGCACGCTGAACGTGTTGACTCTCGAGTCATATTTAGGAGAGTTGTGAAATAGGAGCGTCGAAGGTAATCAACCTTTTGCGGTGAGATGTTTTAACCAGAAGCCAACCAGCCTTTTGTGTTCTACTCGGCCAGCCTCGAAGCCGGCCAACCGGAGTTAAGTGTTGGATTGGGTTGGCTGGTTGACTAAAGTTAAATTAAGTTAGTATTAAAATCTAAACGTTAATTATTGACTGAATGTTGGAGGTTTCTGAGTTTAAATAGATAACGTTTAAGCCTGCCATGATTGTATACAACTATAACTCTGATTATGCACCTTCTGATCGCACCCCATACTGTTTTATTTTTCTTTGCATACAATCTATAAAAGCTACGAGCAAGCTTTATGTAAATCCTCGTCTATGCGTAATAAATATGTGAAGTCGTCTAATAGTCTTTAAAACGTTAGTAATAATAATAGTGAGAAATGTTCTTCATTCGGCAACCAAACCACTAGACATACATGTGGTCTGCTTGTCGGCCGACATGGTGGAAACATTGTGAGTTGCGTGTGGTCCGGTTATTGCTAGATTGCTCCGCGTTATCAGCCTCGGTCGTAAATCAGAGCGATCAGAGCTCGGGCGACGTGCATCTATGACGCAACTACGCTGCGGGGAAATGCATATAAGTTTAACATGACTGCAAGATTTTTAAAGTTATCTATAGTAGGATCAAGGAAACAAAAAAAACTATTGATTTCTTGTTTACAGCATTTGCAGGTAGAATGAGCTCAATAAGCCATCGTTTCAAATTCCATTTGAGTAGTGAGAAGTGTTTAAAATGAACATGTGCATCAGGTAGTGTTGATTTATTAGACACGTTACGATAATTTTATTAGCCTCGAACAATCCTTCGACGGTGACACTCAATCGCTTCGATTCTTAGAAAACGATTAAATCATTTGATATCCACTCCACTCACATGTTGTTCAGATGTCTGCGTAATTGAAGATTGATTTCTGATTTTGAGCCGCATGTCTCAATAACATCGAGCATGATGCTTTTATCGGTTGCATCCATATGTCTGCGGTTATTCTGCTTACTCCGGAGTTAACGGCGCCCATAAATTACGGCTTGTTGCGAGTCCATCAGTGACGCAACGGCATCGGATTGGAGTACATTGGGAATATGTGTTGTTCGCGGGAGAGTTTGATGTGAAGCTGCGCGGACAGCGGGAATTTATAGTAATACTAATGACTACTAATTATAGTAAGTATATTATGTGAAAGGGTTTTGACCAACTATGCTTTCAATTTTTCGTTCTGAATGAGAAATCAATGAATCTAAGAACTGATCAAATAACCGGCTTACCTGGCTGGAATTGCTAATTAAAGAATTCGTAATTAAACAAAATCGCAAACTTTTCAATAATGTTGTAACTAACTAAGGTCTTCTATTCTAAACCCCGCTTAGGCTATCACCATGTGTGCGCGCCGAGTATCTGGTCTCGTAAAAGTTTAACAGCATCCATAAAGCCGAGTGCTGAGATGGTTCGGACTCTGGCTGCCGTCTGTTGCCTCCCAGTTTATGACGAGTCTCATGTTGCACATCATTTCGCAATTAATCTTTGATTGCACTTTGAGCCAAGCAAATAGCATTCGATCGACACAGACCCAGCTATTCAGTTCTGACATTGATAAATAGTAATGTAATAGTAATAGTAATGCACAGCGGGATTCTGTTTTTCCAAGTTTTTAAATTTTTAGTCTTCAGTCAGCAAACCGTATTTAGCTATGTTAAAATAATCAAACATTTTAAAAAGAAAGTCAGTATGTTTTTAAACTAATGTCTTCGCAGAATATACACATTCTTTAAAATGTACTAACACGGGTACTCACGATTAACGTTTTTTGTATAAGTATACAAATTTTTCGAGTTACTTGCATGGGTCGTGATCAGGGCGAAACTTCGGTGGCGACGGAAACTGTTGCGGGTCTTAATAATAACTTGGTCTATCTACCCTACGTCTAGTTCGCTTATGTTTCATGTATACATATAACACTAACCGTATCTTCACGCGCTGAGCTATTTACTGTGTGAGCTCTACGTACTAGTGAAGCATTAAAGAAATCCCTTTTATTTCTGGCCGACTTGGATCTTTATCTACCATTAACTAAGAGAGGCGTAGATAATCTATCCCGCTGTCCTGGCGTGTTTGAGTCCTGGCAGTTAGTGACATATTACCTATATGAAATCAAGATTTAAGCTAAAATATGCAACTGATATTTATCGAGAATTAAGCCGTAATTTTAACATACCTACTTAAAGCTGAAATAAATATTATAGCTTAGGCTGTCTCATCCTTGTTTGGAGCTTCGCCCCGATGCGGGATGGATATCATCTTATGTATGTGTATAATAGGTTCAAAACTGAAACAAAAATTTATAGCATTATGTTTGTCTGTCCTCCGAGAGTGTAGAGTTAATTCCTGGTAAATTCTGTTCAGCCGCTCTGACCCGTAATAACAGTTTAAAACCCATGAAACTAATTAAAACCCGTTTAAACTCGTTGAAACTACTCCATTCATCAGGAAAATTCACAGCGAATCCTACAAAGTGATTGTGCGAATTGCGGCGGAACGAGGCAGAATGTGAAAATCATTAATTTAAGCGGCCTTCTGCCTTAATGAAACAGTACGGCATTCTGCCTGCATTTAACTAATATTATCCCACTGTAGTAATAAGCAAACTTACAGGAGGAATAAGTGAATATTTTATTTCTTCCGATATATATGCGTTTCTCTGCGCAAGCTTTTTTATTGTTACCGTTTGCTTTCACAAAATAAATAGTAAGGCGCAAAAACCTAATTGGCATTATGTGATAGGTATATAGGTATGTTTAAAATATATATGTTTTTAAAGAAGACTAGAATACCCAAAGATTGTATCGAGCTAAGATTGGTAGTCCACATTTCTTAAATTAATTATATCAAACTAAATGATCGCCTGTTCTAACAGGCAATGCCTACTCTCTCGGGTACACCTGCTCTCTATAAAATTATAGAGTCAGTGCACGAACTCAATCGAGTATGATTTTATCAATTTAGTAGTAATTTATGTACACAAAACCTGCCTGCCTAGTCCTGATTATAGGCGAGACCGTGCAGGTTTCCATATCGGGGGTTGACATTTATAAAGCCTACAAAACTACACGATGCATGGGAAAGTTTCTACTATAATGGTGTCGGCGCTGTACCAATTTAAAACTTAAAGTAATTTCCTACGCTGCATTAAATAACCTGAACTCATTATTATAACTCGTATCTTAATCTTTATTTTAAATGATATGTTATTTAATCGAAATTAAATTATCGTTTCACACAAAGAATAAGATTCTAAAGCAATACTCTAATGATTTAGTCAAGCTTAAAAATACACATTTTTTTAAAAATGTAATTTAATTTGTTCATAAAAAAATATTACGGCTAATAAGTTAAATTGCACGACGTCAGACGACATTGCACAAGATGCAGAAATCTCGGGTGTCGGTAATTGACGGCGCAAACCGATAATGAAGTTATGGCTAATGGACAGCGGGAGCCGCTTATTGAGAGCAAGGGGGAACTGACCGGAGCCAAGTCATCAATTCAATGGAGAATAAATCTTTTCTTTTACTTTTATTTCAACTCAATTAGTTAAATGTATGGCAGGCCGTTAGATTAGTCAAAAGATTTTTTTCATATTTTTTTTTTATTTTTTTAAATTAAATTAAATAATATTATATGTAAATTATTTACATATTAAATAAC
>DWGW01000657.1:0-13740 GCA_018247775.1 Udranomia orcinus
CCGCGTCGCTATTGAAATGATCATACATAATCAGTAGAAAGTCAACTTTTTACTTTTATTTTACAAAAGATAACAAATGTATAGTTTGTTTTAATGACGGCTGATTTGTCAACAGAACGGCTATCCTGATAAATGTTGGTAACTGATGAGTACGAAGGACTCGTCTTATTTGTTTGAATTAACATGAATCTCCTTCATATGTGTGAGATGATGTAATAGCAAGTGCTAGAAAGTATGAAAAAAAACGAATTGGGATGTATTTTGGCAATTAACTTTTGATTTAAATCAACTATGTATTTGTCAGCAGAACAGTAATCTTGATAAAAGTTGGTAACTGTTGCTTGACAACTTGGTGGAGACTACCAACTCAATCGACCTATTATATATTCAATAAGTCGACTTGTAAAACGCATAATCATCTACCATTTGTCTCGCGGTTAATCGTAATTGAATCATCATGACATAATTTCCCGACGGAATCGCTAAAATAATGTACAATTAGCGATATTCCCGTCCATTAGTTGCGGGAATTAATTCCGGATTAAGTGGCAACAAGGCAATTACCGGATCGTTTCATTGTGTATATTTTATTAATCACCAGATAGGAGCGTTCGATCACCCGGATTTTGGAAACGCAACATAAATACACACACATCCGTTTTATATGATTTATATCAACTTGACTGCCACGTTGGTCTAGCGGTCGCAAGCGACTGCTGAGCGTGAGCCCGGGTTCGATCCCCGAGTCGGGCCAAATGTTATTAGGTTTTTTTCTATAAGGAATGCCAATAGCAGCTCGGAGTATAGGTTTGTGCTGTATAGCACCGTGCCTAGGAAAACACGTAACGCCGTTGGTCCTGCATTGAGATGGGCCGCCGTGGCCAAAACTCGGTCAGGAGGACTATTTTATTTTATTTATATTTTATATCAGTTTGAATTGTATGTCATCTCAATATAACGGAATCTTACAATGGACTTTTCACCCGCTTTTTCTTCACCAATTGATCTGAAATTTGGTACATATGTTCTATTTTAATGAAAATACAATAAAGTATGTATCAGTTTTAATGTAAGTCCAAGTAATTCTCCGCGACAAAATAGCAGAGACATATTTGTATAACCCTCATTAAGGTAACATATAAAATTATTAGTAGAGGTGATGATGATAAGATTAGCAACACATTAAAGTATATCCCAGGCCTATCCCAGACATCAGCTGTGAGTCAGAGACCAGAGAAGAGAAACTGCCAAGCTATTAAGAGATGCGGTATCATAACAGTGGTAGCAGCTAGCTATAGATTGGTCATTCAGTCTCAGGTTTAATTCAAGCTTCCCTGTCCACATGATCGCGATAAAAAATGAGCTTTTGCATAGCTCAAGTGGCATTACCGCGTTGAAAGGAAATCTGTCGGATATGGCTCGAGCATTCACACACGGGCTACAATCAAATCACTCGGCGGCCATAGATGAGTTTGCTTGCGCAGAAAGTAGTTTGACATACTTAACTTATATTAAGTTATTACTAGCTCATATTATATGCATGCAATATATACCGCCCTCTCACCCTCAAAATGAATTAAAGGTATACTCGTATACATTCATACATAATAATAGCGGATTTTTGCGAAGTATTAGTAGAAGTTGCCAATTGAATGGCATGGATTTCTGCAAAATAATGCCTGATACTATTAATTATATAATTAACTTGTTATTTACTCAATTAATAAAGCTTTTGAAGGTTTTTAAACTATAAGTACTATTTGTTTTGTAACATTAGAAGATCGTTTGGTTTTCTTTTCTCTTTTTCTGGTTTAAAATTGAATTTTTACCAAATGACTAATACTCGTAAATAAACACCTACAATTCACTCCGGCACGCCGCCCGTGCATCCTTGACCGATTTAAAGTAATATTTTTGACCTATTTTAGGCTTGTTAAAGCCAATGACACTAACAGTGCTTTATTCTGAACGCATTACGTTTAAGCGTAGTGTGCTGTATTGCGTCTGTTAAAGGTCACCCTAAAAAGCATAAATTTAAATTGACACGAACGTAATGGTTTTATGATGTATGTATGTTCTAATCTTTTTTTTAATAAAACGAGTTCTTAGATTGTATGTTAATAACAGACTATATCTTAATATTTGTTTGTATAGATCTATTAAACATATTAAAGCGCCATAGAAGCACTGGGCTAACAAAATTACTAGTATATATCAATACTAGTATTTTTTAAGTAATTTACATAAAACAAAATTGTATACCAAAATACCTTTTAATAGGCTTAGTGTAAAAAAATCTTAAGATACCTTTCGACACGACAAATACCTCTCTTACCCCAACTTACTTCCAAACTGTGCTATTTAATCTATGGTCCTGCAACGGATGGTGCTCAAAAGACCAGCCAGTCAAACGGGTCCCTTTTTTGCTCCTACGGCCTCCGACCGTACCCACACTTGCACACACACACACCTCTGTGTGTGGCTGCTGTATGTGTGCCTGTGTGTGTTTGTGTGTGTGCGCGATCAGCTGATGCGACAGCTGTGTTGCATGGCGAATTGTCTGATGGATTTGCTTATCTATATACTACGTGTTGCATCTTGCGTCGAATATTTTATCGGCTACTTGCATTGATTAAATGTGAAGGTACAATAAAAATAAAGATTACTCGCATTTCTGTAATCTATTGGACGAAGACTCGTCTTAGTCCTTTGAATCAACTAGAAGAAGCATATGTGTAAGATAATTTAATACCAAGAGCTAGAAAGTACGAAAGAAGAACGAATTCGAATGTGTTTTGGTAATTAACTTATAATTTAAATGAATTTTGTTTATACTTTGAAACGATCGGTGTCATGCACATTTGTAATACTGGCGCACATAGAGACGTTTAATTAATACTTAGTGTCTTTTTATAAGACAATTTAAGTCATCATTATGTGGCTCAGAGTAGAGCCTTAAATTAAAAGCGAATATAACTAAATGCAACAATACTACGTTACATTTAAAGAAGCCTTTTTTGATCCGAATAGGCTCAACAGTATACTGACTAGTATGTACTAGTGTGTACTAGTGTGCATAGTATAGAAAAAAACTATCCCACACACTTCCCTGGGTTCTAAAGAGTGAGAGTTTAAGAGAACCAGATCCGAACCGATGGTCGCTGATTGGAATATATAGATACCTTAAAATTGATAAAAATTTGATTCTTGATTCAAACAGAGTTACTCATATCTATAATATTAATATGGCCTGGTGTGGGTATAGATTGCTAGGTAAGTGCTATACACGCACGGGAAGCGGTCGGCGGCGGTCGTGTTGTCGCATCTCAACTTACGGCGTGCAATCGGAAGCTCGTGGGTTCACATCCTGGCGAAATGCCTAGTTTAATTAAGATTAGTTTGTTAAGTCTCGATTATCATTAGATTATGTACCAGTTGTCAACTTTGTTTTTTATTTAATATTTTTTGTATCACTTATTGTGCTTCTTAATTTTTTGGTTGTTTTTAGATTTTATAACGTTGTTGTGAAATATATGTACTATGTCCAAATTCCAAGTTTGAATTCCAACGAAAGTATTATAACTTTAGTAAAAAACAGCCGAGAACTTAATGTTACACAAGATTAAATTTTAATCCGAAAAAAGTATACATTACATACAAATACATATATGCAATATATTAAATCAGTATAAAACGTATTTAATACCTTAACGACGGCGACATTAAACTAGTTGTAATTCTAAGCATCTGTCCCGTCGATAGTTGAACGATAGCCAAGTTTAGAAAAACGTACAGGTGTTAGGATTCAGGCCTGCGTCTTGCCCGCTGTTTTACGAGCTTATTAATAACCTATTACTCAAGATAAGCATAAGTGGTGCTAATAACACTCCCTGAGCGACTCCTAGATGAGAAGATAAAGTGCAATTCCTTCCCAGAACATCATCGCATTACATCGGGGGCAAGAAACTTGTCAGAACATTACCCGTTCTATACATGTCGGTTAAAAAACTAAAACACATACGAAATGAGTGAGCGACACACATGAGTCAGGTCACAATTAAAATCGAACGCACCTTGCCACCCGTCGAGCTTTTCAAAAAGGAACATGTTGACGACGCAAAATAAAACATCCTCTGTCCCCCTCCAACGTGCACAAATCACTCACGTTCCTATTATACCCGTTTCCTTTACTCCACCCTATTGTTAATTTGTTCCAAAACGACTTATGTTCTGATTCGCTGCAATCGAAAACGAACTCTAAGTAATTGGCGATACAGTTGAATTTTTTTTATCGTTGGGTAAGGATACATTGTTTTTGGAACAGCCTGGATATAGCTCTTGTACTTTTTTCGAAACCCTCTCATTACGTTAGGAACAGTCAACATCCTACAAGTACAGGCTTATAGTGTGAACACACCGCTTGTTTGTTTATTTGCGCGCATGTGTGGGTAGTCAGCTGGGCGTACGGATGTGAGGGTGTGTTTGTGTGGCGGAAGACTGAGGTATTGTGGGAGCGTTCTAAAATTGAATTATTGGTACATGAGAATCGTTTTTTTTAATCGCAACCAGCCAATAATACTAGTTTTAACTGATTAAGAAGTTGGGTAAATGAATTCGTTGGCAATTGTTGATGTGAACCAACATCAAACTTGAAACTTCACGTAATAATTTCGATGTACGTAAGCCGTTGTAAGTCGTAACGTAGAAGAAGAAGAAGAAAAAATTGTCGTATTGTAGTCTTTAATTATATGTTTTAAAAAATAACTTTTTTTAAATTAATTGGAAAAACATTATTACTTGTAATTATCAACATCAATCTTAACGTTCCTCAATTTGAGAAAGATTGTTCCAGAAGTTGTGGATTGGGTAGATCATGTTTCTCTACAGTTTGGATCACTATTTAAACTAAGTCTCTTAATTATCCATATTAATGGGACTCAACTAAACTGAATGTAAAGTCGTGTACTAAGGACTATGGTCTCCTTATTATGTATCATATTATTCAGCGAAGTTTCATTGAAAATGTTATAAAAGTCCAGTTCATCTAATCTGAACATAAAGTTATCACTAAATCCCATGGTCAAAATCAAACCTCATAAAAGGATTAAAAATCGTATTTTTCTGATGGTCGAGATCAAGATCTTGGGTTTTATCGAAATCGAGTCGAAAATCGAAACAATATCTCAATACCGTTGAAGACTAAAGCTACACGTGGCAAGGCTGAACCCAGAGTCTTATTAAATTTATTTTAATACTTAGTAACACGGTAAAGTACTGTTTCTCGACATCCCGAGAATAGGTATATCTACAATTAGGAACTATTACAAGATCAAAATCTGAAGAACTGGAGGTCTTAATCTGTAGTAACAACATATCCATTTACTAATTTCAAGGGTTAAGTAATTGGTTATTGGTTTGGGTATACATTTTAGTGAATTCGCGTCTCATTTACTTTTTGAGATATTCCGATTTTAATGTATAAAACATGCGTTTACAAAAACAGTTTAAAATAAATTTAGGTATCTTCTGGATTTATTGATTGTGAATGGTATCTGCTATTTTATTTGTTTCATATATTTCATTAACAGCAATTCATAATTTGTTGATAAAACGAAATTACAAATGTGTTAAAAGAATTTCATAAAAATATACAGAAAATGTATGACTTCCCTTTAAAAGCGTGTCCAAATTATTATCATTCTAATTTTCATACAACTTAATATATAAAAGTATTATATCCAATGCACTTATACATTATTTCGCAACTTGATATAAACTAGTTATACACTTTATTTTTTGTCTCCACAAATTAGTTCGTTTCCAATGATAACATTCCAAGCAGAGGAATACCATTACTAATGATTTCACAAGAATTCAAAGTAATCTCCCGCAGGAAGGTGCCTACTCGTATCGTCGAAAAAACTCCGCAAGACGTCCTTGAAATCAGATGGGATGCGCCTGCGCAACAGCTGATGCTACCTGACATACACACATAGATGTGACGCGCGCACACACACACACAGAACACTCACACACGTGCCACCCACCCACACGTTCAAATTGAAGTGCAAGCGCGCTCGGTCGCGCTATTTTCGTGTTCGTTTTTTGAATTCGTATTTTATTTAAGTAGGTCTTGTTTTGAACTTTCCCTAGAGGGTAGGTTGTTGAAAAGGAAGCATTCTTTTAACGATGAATTTTAGAAAACGGTGCTAAAAGATTTGGTTTTTCGAAGCGCATTTAATTTTCTGTAAGCTCGGAGCGGGTATTTTGTGCACATAATATTAAATTCCCGATGCTCAAGGACGTTCACCAAGTCACATTTTGGTGGCTAACAAGCTTGAGGCTCTTTGAGGTGGAAGAAAAGGGTTGTGTTTCAAAATCCCCGCGCCAATTAGTGCACTAGTTCGTGCTGCTGTGTCCTGACTTGAAGTATTTGGTGGTTGGAGAGAGTAACTCCGCTCCTATTTAATTGGATACAGACGTTCACGTTGCAGCATAAACCAATAAACCTCTATGATCCTTTAATCTATTCTGTACATACGTATGTGAATGCTGTTATGCTGCTGATACACTTTTAGGCGTCTTTATTAAGGAGAATACAAAAAAATGTATTTTTAGTCGGGGAAATTATTGAGGTGGTAGCCGATTCTTCTTTCTATATTATACTACTATTAGGAAAATCGTCATAAGGTCGTAGAACATTATAATCTATAGTGAAGGCACTGTGACACCTATTTCTGCCTTATAATAGTGTTCTTGTTACTGTGCTTTTACACTGAAGAATGTGGTAAAGGAGACACACTTAACCGACGTTCCAGCTTAGTCCAGGTAGCATTCGTAGTCAACCGAAGACTGAACTTCGATCCAGTATCCTTATACACAAAAGTAACCATTACTGCAAATGCGTCCAATCATCGCGTTCAGTTATCGAACTTTTGTAACGAGACTAAGGGCCATGATTTATTGCAACTATTTACTACGGTGTGACAGCGTTAGTCGTGTGACAGACTGACAAGCATATTGGCCGGTTATTATGTGATTGATTATGATTCACATATTTGTCAAGCAACGTGTTAGCATTGCCGTTGTATTGGAATTGAGTTTTGTTGTAACTGCAGCTGTATTTTTTGTGCTAAGTGATGTGGCATGAGGCTAATGGATCCGTACAGTGACACGAAAGTAAATTCCATATAATGTATCTAGAAAATTCTTCTCAATCAATGATTTGGTTCGAATCCTTGCCGTGCACTTCTAACTTATGATGTTTATAAAACGCATACCAAAACTCACTAGGTATCGCTTAAAATTAAAGGTACAGCAACATGAATGCCACACGCAACGATCAATTTAATTGTGAGGACATCCATCTTGGTTAAGTCTTGATCTCTGAACAAGCGCCTCGGCTTACGAAGGACAACTTACCTACATATTTTATTTCGAACATTCGATACTTACTTTACATTGCTATATATTTTTACTACGTGGTTGACTGTTAAAAGCGATGACGTCATCAGAACATCATAATTTAAAATAATATCATTATGTAACTAACACTTAATAAGCACAAATTTTTATATATAATTAACATAAGCTATATTATACCTTGATAAAATACCTTGACAATAATGCTAAATGTATGTTTCATTGTATATTCATGACGTTTCGGTATCAGCTGAACTATTTACTGTACTTAGTTTTTTTGTAAGAATAAAATAAAATTTTGAAATCGTATTGTCAACGCCAGTCAATGCCTACCATACTGTACTTATAATTTTTTGTAAGGTTTTACTCTGTAAATTTATTTTTAAAACAAAATCAACTAAGCAAAGTCCTGTGAAGATACTCCAAACGAAACAGATACGACAGGTAGATATTTTTTGTATACGAATGAACAAGATTGAATGTAAAGCATTGTGGCCTTAAATATCTTAGTAACAGAGACTAAAACCTTATTTGTGAGATATCTTAAGAACTTCCTTGAAATATCTACATTTATATTTAAGCAAAGAAATGTCCGTTGAAGTAAATAAAAGTTTATAAGGAGCTTTGGTAGTCTTTTGCTAAATATCAAGAAACTTCAGAGAAAGGACGAGAGCCTTTTATTACAAATAATTTTGTATTCGACGGTAGGTCCCTAATATTTATAATGGATTTTCGAGGAATAACTTTTAATTATATTTTTATTGGTGATAAAACGTTTATAGTTGCACAGGGGAAACATGATAGAAGCGTTAAGTTGCTAATAAATCAATTTTGTAGTTTGATGTCGGCGCACATAAACGCGCTTTTTTGCCACCAAAGCCCTTAGTACTGAAGCTAGACACGGAGACACTAAGGATAAGAATAAAAACAGAAACAAAACAAGATCTTTACAAGAATCGATGTTATTACAAGGCGTAATTCTTCAAATTCTTACCCTTATCATAATTGAATGGGAGACACCGACCGTGAAGAATGAAGATAGATCGTCCAGAGATACGAGCGATACGAGAATCAAAACAATAACTCGGCTTACGTGCATCCATTTTACTATTTGTAAAATGACCCTTTCGAGGTATTCTGGGGGACGGAGAAAAAAAATGTCAAGCGAAATCGCAGTAACAAGCGTTGGTTCTGTACATTGTACAAGTGTTTTTCTGTTGGTTTTGTGTGATTTAAATGTGACAGAATTCTCACGATTCCACTTCGTCGGTACCACTATCTACTACATTTTTCTATCTTTCAATATTATTAAGCTGTAGTTTAGTTTGCAGATTACAAAGGTACATTTTACGACGCGGTGCATAATAATGTCCGTCAATTGTGGATTACTCAGTCAATCTTCAATCCTATTTGAAATTTTCACTACTTATCATACCGTAGCAGGAATTTCAAACAATATCTTTTGCTTAACTTTTGCGTAACTTTGTTTTAGTATTTTTCTGTTCATGTTTCATTGTTCTTCAATGGACAAGCAATTTACTAACTTGTATGTAGCGGACGATTTAAAAGGTGATTCAATTATACGTTCAGAGAACCCTAAAAAATGAAGGGTGCGCACACCGACATAACAACACGTGTACGAGGAGCAAAAAATAATCCTGAAGTAGAATTTACGACTAATTGTAAAGCTTTTTCATACGAACTTGATCCCTTTGGCACTAATAACGTAGGGTCATAGTCGGATGGAGTTTGTTTTGGTAGCGATGACAAAAAATCAGCTGTTGAGACGAAAAGGGCGTTGAGGATGCAGTTTCGTGGTGATTTTGGGCAAATATTTGGTTGTTGCGTGAATTCCTTGCGTGGCATATTCCTTTTGGGATGTCAAGGGAAGTTTTTATTTAGGATTTTATTCCTTATATGCATGCCGCATTTAGTATGATTGTTCTAATGGTAATTAAAAAAAATACATTTAATGAATATTTTAAATTGTGAGCTAGATCTAGAGCTGGGAGTACAAATAAGCATGGATTACAAAAGACTCGTCGGTAAGTGACCTCACAGTAAAGGTAAATGGTAAAGCTATTGGATGAAGAGACCTAATATTCTTATTCCAAATTCTATGAAAGTATAAAGATTTATATCCTTAGGTTCTTGTAACTTGTATTCGTGTTACATGAATTCAAATATGCTAATTATTCCACTTAATGCTTAGACTCATCGACTGATTTTGGAGAATACCCTTCAAAAATACTTAGAAACCGCTGTAAATTTCTCAGAACTACCTGTTACTGAACAAATGGCTTTGGACCTTATTTGGTTACAAAAAACAGTTTTCGAACTTATTTAAGTTGTTTTTACTGGAGATGACCTTAATGATAAAGCGTTAAGAGTCAATTTGGATTTCACAAAGGAAGAATGTAAATTGTATTCAAAAGAAATAGAGAAATAAAAGAAACAAAACCAATGGTCGTTTCTAAATAAAATAGGTTTCGGGTTTACATAAATTACTTTTGAAGATGTATTGGCTGGGCTCGATGTTTATAGGTTTTTTGTACCAAATGTTCAAGTTCAATTCTCAGATGAGGATACAATCAGTTGTAAAGTAGATGGATACAAATAATAATGATAGAATATGTACTCTTTCTATATACTCGTATACTATCTAGTATTCAAAATACTTTATTTTTTACAATTTAATTTAAAGGTTTCACAATTAGTGTTCTACGAAACTATTGATTAGACAATCTTAAGATCAGATTGGGGCCAAACCTTTTCTTTCTCTATTCGATTACTATTCATATTTTATACTTATATTACCACTAAAATGTTTTTGCCAAATTTTTAATAGGGATAAACAATTTTCAATTTTTCATTCAATTTTCCATCGTTTATTGAGGTGGCAAACTGATAGTTGCTTCGTTAGCTATTCTTATCTTGATCAGATAAAAAATGTTATTTAGTATCTGTTACAAATGTAATAATTGTATTGTACGTATTATTTATGAACTCTTCGGTAGCCGAGGTTAAACACGTTCCTTAGAACGTTATATTTTCTTTTAGTCCCTCGATTCCACATATCGATAAATCAAAGTTGCGAACTCCGCTGAATCAGTCGACACCCCGGCCACTAAGTGGTAGACGAAACTTTCCGAATATTCAAAAAAGGTTTACCAAATAAAATTTCATCTCACGATCAGTCGGCAACTGCTCAACTTGGCTCAACTTCTTCAACTACTGTTCTATAAAGCGACGTAACATCTGTTGTATGAACAGGCGTACCAGCTCCTTTGCCAAGGCCACCAACTTTGTTTCAAGGTACCAAGAGCTTTTTTCCTCTGGTCTCGAGTATAGAAACTTGTTCTGGCTTACGTTAGTTTTTTACTTTCCCGATAGACTTGCTCGCTCATGAAATAAAAGGGGTTAGAGGCGGGATAAAATTTAATAACCTTTAATGGATTTTTTGTGCTTTATTATTCACTTGACTACGCTTTTTTGGAGTAATTATAACATCTGTGTACTTACTCGAATGACATTTAGCATTGTAATGTCCCGCGTTAGAGACGGCTTTTGTTGGTCTTAATTAAATAGCAATTTAGCGGTAATTTAAAGTGGTTTTGAAAAGTTTAAGTTTAGTGTGTGAGTTTATAAAAAAAATAGAAACCCGTTCTGGTTTCAAATCAGAATTATGCTCGATTGAAGTGAAGTTCTGAAATGAAGTTTTTGGAAAAAAGTTTGGCAATTATACCGCAAATATTGTTATTATGGATAATGCGGTTTCATATTCACATTTCATTATTAAAATTCTGTTATGTGATATTAACCTTTAAAATATTGCATTACTTCATTGCAATTAACGGTTCTTATTTTGGTGTTTAGCCGAGACAGCTCACCGCATCTTGCAAGTTGATTCAATTAATTCCGAAAAGCAGCCCACTTCGCTTCCGGCATCAAATGCAAATCCTTCTTATAGCAACCTTACCAACCTTAACCTTACCTTAGAGTCAAGAGCTCTTGCATAGAGCAAGAGATTCATTAAAAATGGATATGAGTGAAACAACACATCCAGTTATGTATACTATAATTACTCAATGGCCTGTTGAGACCGTGTTTCACTCTCTGAGATTTTTTAAAACATTGGAGCAGCAAATAGTAGCAAAGCAGAGAATGAAGTCAATCTGATGGTAGGTTAGGTAGCCACACCACCACCCATAGACATGCACTTCTGATAGTAAGTGGTCACGCTCCCCCATGGTCACCTGTAACCAACCTAAGACAGCACCGAAGTTCTTTATATCTACTATAAAAACGTTGCAACCCCTAAGGACTAGAAACGTTTGATAAAGTTAGCTAGACTAAACCAAGGCGTTTGAACTAAGTCCTTCAACCAGAACAGCGAAACACTGTTGTTAAAAGTAAAACGGTGGCTATTTCTAACTACGATACCTTTAGTTAACGTTAATTCAACAATGTTGAATTCAACAACAACAACAATTAATTCAACAACAACAAATAAACGTTAATAAAACAGTCAGTTCTATTTGCGATCCACTTAGTGCATCGTAGTCGGTGAGACGCATTCGTAAGTAGCTTGACAATAAACTAAGGTGGCTCGTGCAGTTAATACGGTTTGAAGACTGTTCATACGTAAACATACAGTGAAGCACAGTTTTACCCGAGACATCGGCACTAGGACATATGAGAGGTGAGAGAAGGTATTCGGGGTTAATAGGAACGATCGGATCGAAATATTATTTGGTTTTATTATTTGATTGGTAGACGGTATACAGTACATAGGACGAGTTTTTTTTATAATTTTAGGATAGTAAACGAGCATGCAGTCCACTGGTAAGTGGTCACTGCCGCTCATGGATCTGTAATCAACCCAATTAATCGAAATTCCTTCTTAGGTTTATCACTAATACGTTGCTGCCCTACCACTAAGTTGGAAGGCATCGGTTAAATATTACTCCCTTAATACTCGTACACCCTTAAAACCAGAAGACAGCAAGAACACTGCTGTTATAAGGTAGAAAAACATGTGGTGGTAGTTACTTAATTTCTAGCAATAAGTAGGCTCTAGTAGCAATAACCAGGCGCACTTCGCCTCAGGATCATTTCTCATCCCCGTCCCCACCCTCGTCTTTGCCCGAGTCGTTTTGACCAACGTTAAGTTAGAAATCTAGCTCCATCTGTTAGAATTTTATGGAACTAACAGATTACCTCTTTCTCAGATAGTAAACAAATGATTTGTAATAACCAAAGATTGCTACTATAAATTAAGATATAAACATGATGTGCAAGATTTGATTAAAATCGGTTCTGTACTTTCGGAGTATATCGCTGACAAACAACGTGACACGTAATTTATATATATTAAGATAAACCATACAACGAAGTATATACTACGTTCAAGTAACTTACTTTTTGTATCTACACTAGTTATTGTCTCGGTTTTCTTGGAAATACATGAATCTATTTTTATAGAATCTTGGTATTATACCACAATATGCAATCCGATGATTATATTCATCATTGGTCGCTCAACTCTCGCTTGAAATAAGATGCTATGTATTTAGAGTACACAGATTACGCCAAACAATTCACGTATCTTGTATATTTAGAAAACATGCACAACCTCGTATACAAGAATCATTACACTCAAACTTAAGAGGTTAGTTAAAGCAGCGTGCAGTAGGAGGCTCAAATAAAACACGACTAAACAAATTGAACGAAAACTATTTGTAACTTGTGGAGTGATGAGTGAAGACTTAACTTTAGAAATATTAATTTGAAGGCAAATACTCCATATTTGTGTGCTCACAGAAAAATGTCTTAACCGTATATCGACATAGGGTTGTGTTTACTACAAACTGTGGTAACAGTTACGCTGTTGTTATGAGTTGTGATAAAAATATTTCTCAAATGATGTATTGCTTTTACGGGCTCAAGCTGAGACTGATTTGCGAGCGACGTCGAAGCGATTTATATGTATGCAGTGCAACTAACCTGTCGATCTGTTCGCATATCAGTTACATGTCAATAAACGAAACGAGCTTTTTACGTTACGACGACGATTCGGTCACGATTCAATTACGATAATTTGGTACGACACGACTTTTTTGAAAGTTGACAACAAGCTTACAATTTTATAGATAGATGTGGGATACTCATACGATATTTCTGCCAATATCAATGTATCATAGAAAAATATGCCATTATTATTTTACCACAAGCTTAGTTTACAAGATAAAGCCAATTGTTGTATGCAGAGT
The DNA here is from genome assembly GCA_018247775.1 of Udranomia orcinus. Classification (NCBI taxonomy): domain Eukaryota; kingdom Metazoa; phylum Arthropoda; class Insecta; order Lepidoptera; family Hesperiidae; genus Udranomia; species Udranomia orcinus. Next base: position 13,695 of record DWGW01000657.1, read on the forward strand.
CTATAAAAAAAATCTTTATGCAGTCTCCTTTCTTTATTAACTTTAA
>DWGW01000658.1:0-13725 GCA_018247775.1 Udranomia orcinus
AATACTAAAACAAAGTCAACACGACTTTAATCTGCAATACTATTTATGGTCAAATGAAGATCAGAATACCCTACAGGCATAACGTGTTAGGCGGGGCAAGTTAATATAGCTGCTTGGCTACTCAACACGAATAAAATTCAGCGCGCATACATCTATTTGCCTTTGCTAGAACTAAATCAAGTTTTTTTGTGAAGTTTCTAGGGTATTTAGAGGTTAATCGAAATGCCTTAGAAATGCCCACGCAATACTAAAACAAAGTCAACACGACTTTAATCTGCAATACTATTTATGGTCAAATGAAGATCAGAATACCCTACAGGTATAACGTGTTAGGCGGGGCAAGTTAATATAGCTGCTTGGCTACTCAACACGAATAAAATTCAGCGCGCATACACCTATTTGCCTTTGCTAGTACTAAATCAAGTTTTTGTGTGGCGGTGACGGCTCTTTGTTTGTGCGTGCACCAGCCGAACGGGTCCCGGTTAACCCGACACGTACATGTGCTCACATTGTTCGACCATGGATGTACAAAAATTGAGATTCAAATCAAAACTTATTCGGTTACTAGCTGACCAGGCGCAATTCGCGCACTCCGTTTAAATTGACACTTTTTATTTAAGAATCGATTTTTTGATACAAACACTAAATGTTAAATAACGCTTATGTATATATGTACGAGTATGTATGTATGTATGTATGTACTCGTACATACATCATAAAATACATACATCATACAAAACTCGAATCAACCGTTTCTTTGATTAGCGTGCACACAAACGGACAAAAATTAAAAAAAAAATCTTTTTGGGTTAAATTCTGTAATAAAGACCCCTAAAATGGTTTTCTCCTAGATATTCTCTAGACAGCAATCACTTACAGGTTTATTATGTTATGTATGGATTATTTCAGTCTTGGGCAGTCAGAAATTTGATATGAAACTCGCTTGCATCAGTACCTCCCTAAAATGCAGTGTGTATGAAAATGATTTTGTATTTGTATGGAAAATAGATTGATGATAGCTTTTCAATTAGAATCATACTCGTAATATTTAATCCAAATCAAGTCAAATAATTCATCATACAAATAAAAAGTACTTCTATTCGATCATTAGGGCAATATATTTGGTCATTTTTTAATTCACTATTATTAACATACTAAGTCTATTTAATAAATTTTACTAGCTCTTTGATTCAAATATATGAACAATAGAATGTTCTATATCAACGGTCTCAGCAAACAAACAAGCCCACGTTGATCTATTTAAAGATACGAAATGATAAGTTACTTTTATTCCGACCCCGTTTAATGTCGCAATATTTTGCGTAAAACATTGACCTTGGCATTCGGCAACTGATATTCTGTGAAAAAATACAAAAGCTTCTAAAACAAAGGGGTTAGAACTCTTAGAAATTGAGTTCGGTAACAACACTGACTTATTGATTTCAAGTCGGCGGCAATGCTGTGTTCATTTCTTTGAAACGCTCTTTAAACTTATTAATACTTCTAAACTATACTATATCAATAAATTAAAAACACGATACATCTGCAAAAAATAAAAATCCGGTCATAGCCTAATGGCGAAACTGCCATCACCTATGAATGTCTTTCATTCCTACAGCACCTATTGATGGTGAAGGGATATTTGCAAGATTAGTATTCTGATGAATTCGCATGAACATGATTCTTATGTCAATAATTGCATGAATGGAAAAAAACGACTTTAAAAAATCCAGCAGATACCACAAGAATAGTAAAAAAAGGACGCATAGTAATAAAATGCATTGCTTATTACAAGAGAGGGGTAGACGTTTGCCACAATTTCTTCCGGAATGAAAATCTCGAAATTGCCTGGAAACTGCGTTGTTTTCGCAGAAACATCTCCAGAGGGAGCCGCCGTCGTAATTGCTTCTTCCGCTTCTTGACATCATTATCTTCGCCATAATGCATCAGATTCAGCGAGATTCTCATTCCTGCCACAGACGGTTTTATAAATTTATGATTATAAGTATATACTCTCTACAGATTTGCAAGAACTTGGTTTGTAAATTTCAAACAGCTTATTCCCATTTCAAGTTTGCCAAGTGAACACCTTTTTACTTTTCCATGACATTCGCCACTGCATCGTCTTTACAATTTATATTACATTTTTACACTTACATTTTTAGTAAAAAAAAATATACAGTTTTTACTAAAGAATATTTATTATAATTGTAGCATAATTTTCATTTCAAAATTCTTTTATTGCAAACGATTAGATTAAATTATTGTGATAGTAACTATTAGTTCTTTATCGATTATCCTGATATTACTATTGGTGTATTGTTATTAGAAATAACTGTAAATAAAAAAGAAATGTAAGAACCTACTTTCAGTACTTTTACGATTCCAGACAGACGGTGAACAATTAATATCGGGCGGACACTCTTTTGCAAATTCAAATACAATCAAAAGCCACATTTAAAATCGGCTTTTACAAAATAATATCTACATTTTATGTTCCATTTTATGCCTACGTGACACACGGAATACGAAATTTACGCCTTTATGGCGATTTAATGACTGATATTAACGATGCAAGAGATAAAAGTTTGTGCCTTTAAACTTTGGATCGTAAAAATCTACACATTTCAAGAGAAAAGCGTAAGAGCGAACGGTTTGGTCATAAATCAGAAGGGACTTGGAATTTTGATGTACAGCATAATGTTTTATTTGTAGTAAAAACTAATCCATGTAATGTTAACGTCAAACTTTTCTATACTTCAATAATTCGTCTCAATTTTCTGCCACGACATAATTCAAATAATAAACCTTTTTATAAGAATGAATGTTTCAATTGATGTAGTATAAGTTTTCCAAACATTCCAAGACATTAAAACAAAATACAAAATGTTCTACAACTATTACTATAGTTGTTATGCCAATAAATTAATGATTCAACATAATATTTAAACATTTACATATTTTTTCTAAAGCATAAGTCTAAACACGCATTTTCAAATAATGCAATATCAATCGTGCGCAATAAACAAACACCTAACACAACAGTTGGATGCAACAGATCTACTGCAGGGGATAGATAAATATCTATGCTTGGGGAAGTTTTACCGGCAGCTCTATAGTTGGACGTAGCAAGTTCTCGGTTGCGCTGTGAATAACTACCGCTGCCCCAATCTGTCAGCACAATATATCCTTTAAGTTCTCACTGCAGCTATTGTTTTAGGTTTTCAGACCGGTATATGAGACGAAGTTGTGAAGTCGACACTAGGGCACGAATGCTGTTATATATAATGCAAGTGTACAACAATAACTGTAATACATCTGTACTTAATCAAGTTATTAACTTTACGAAACTTATTTAATAATGTAATTCCAGAAACAGTTTTAACGCCTTTATATATCATGTATGTGACATTTTAGTTATACTTTCTTATCTTTACTTTTTTAAGTAAGCATCTTTTATGTACAGGGAAATAATTATTTTACCTTTTTCACTAAAAGATCGCACATGGCATTTAAAAATAGCAGTAAATACTAAAATTATCAGACTGAGTGAAGGCTCGTTTCATAAAAAACGACCTGAGTAATCACGAAGGGAGAACTAGTCCAATATATTCAGATTTTGCAATAAGTCGAGGCACTAACATAGTATTACCGAGATTGGATTAGACTCTCGCAGCGCTCCGTACGAATGTAATCAGATAATCCTACGTGTTCTATCCCTTACTTCCGTTATCAGTTTTTTATCCAAACCTCTCTCGGTAATTAGCTACCAAATACTTTTCTACTAAATTAAAATGTGTTTTGCCGACGGATTGACGATACTCGTATAATATTTGTCGCTTTATAAATAGTAAATTAAAATAGTTAATGATATTTTATTTCTATTCCATCCGGGGTTTTTTAAAAGAGGTAAATTGTACTATTGACGCAAACGTGTATGTTTGAATCTATCAATGTTATTTGTATTGTAACCATGTACATAAATAAAAATAAAATCAAATAAAAAATGTATAAAATAAACGCTCACACATATAGCTGCATGTTTTACCGAACATACCAAGTAAATCGAATTGGACTATTCATATAAAACTTGTCATACTATGGGATACAAAAATCTAATCTCTTCTATTCAAAGGCAAGAAATATAAATGTAGAGCGGAAGTGGTTTTTCTGGGAATTAAACTAAAAACAAAGAAGGTAATATTATTGCGTAACTCGCAATAACTGTATTAAGATTAGACGAACTGTCAAGACGTGTGTTTTTGTAATAGTAAATACTCCCTATAATTTATTACATTCAACGTGAATGATAAATAACTTGTTGCTTGAAACAGAAGATAAAAAGATACTTAACACACCTACACACATGTGTGTTAAAGAACAGACATATAACGCCGTAATAATGCAATTCATTCGAATATTACAAATATTCGCATATTCATTGTAGTTGGAAGCAGTTCCAGGTGGAGAGGCAAAGTAAATAGCCAACTCATGAATAAAAACGTGAACACAACTGAAACAATAATGTATTGTTTTAGTATGACTTTTTCCGCCAAATTTTACTCAATATTTACGTTTTTCCAATAAAAGGAATCTGTATAGATAAAAATAACAAGCCAATGTGAATGGTTGGGATTGTACAATGAACCTGACATTTCAGACTCACAGTACCCGAAGTAGCAAAAATTTGTATTAATTCATGAAGTAGGAATGATTTAAATTGTAAAAAAGTCGCGTCTCGCAACTGTGCCTATTTAGAATACATATTAAGTTAACTATAGATTTGTAATAGAAGTAACACTATGAGCAACGACTACTAATTATCGACAAACACATTTTTTTTGTCGATAATTGGCTATTAGCAAAACATTACTTAGTCGTAATTACTAGATTTAGGGTATATACTTATTAGGAGATTTAAAATTTTATTAAATCCTATTTTTTATGTTATTTTATACGGAAATTCATCGAAGCGTAACACCAACACCTATTTTAAACACACCTATTTCTGGCTTAAATAGTAGTGTTTTTGATGCTGCGTTCTGGTTTGAAGGTTGTGGTCAGTGGTTTAACTTGGTCCTTAGACCCTTAGAGGTACCAACGTATTTGTGGTATTTGTAGTCGACCTAAGAAATAACTTCTATCTTGGGTTGAATACAGACATCCATCGGTGGTAGTGACAAATTATCATCAAGTGAATTGCATGCTCGTTTGCTACCTCCCAGTTTTAAGAAAAAAATCAACAATTATATTTTTTTAGTCTTTTCAACAATTACCCACGACTTGGGAACGAATTTCAGGTGTACTTTATTTCAACAATTTCATTATGCGACAATAAAATTTTAAATTGAAATCTTCGGAACACATTACTTACTGTGGGAAATGGAATGTCGTCAATTTATTCCAACCGCGCTGGATTGTTCCGAACCATTAGCTTTTTCAATCCCAAGGATGAGCGTAAAGTGGTATTGATAACGCGAGAGTTATTATCTTAAAGTAATATTCCCAAATGAAATACGCTTCGGGACGATTACACCCGACTCGCAATAGTCGGCGCCTAACGTCCGGGGTCAAATAACTTTTTAAATTACTCGGTTAAAGTTATGTTTACGTGACATTCAGTTCACGTAACAAAATACCACATTTCATCCTTTAAACTAACATAATAATATGTCTAAACTACATAGCACATTCCGAAAACTATTATATAGTTTTTAATTAATTAAACAAAAGTCCCGACAAAATATTATTTCTTTTTTATTTGCCAACGAATAATTCAATTTGAAATAAAAATATTTACGGTAACCATAAATAAATTAGGTATACATTTTTTTATTATAGATTTATAAGAATAAGCCCCAAATACATTTTCAGTGTATATCTATAGAAATAGCACATTGACAAAATGTGTTTTTATTCAAATAAGGATAGTTAATAGAAACAATTCAAAAAAGGAACATTAAAAAACAAATAGAAACAAGCAGAAAAAAACTAAAGAGCTATAGAGAAGACGCATTTCGTAATAAGCAGGTAACGCGCGAGACCAATATCCGCAGTGAAAATGTATGAGGCGACATTTCGGTGACAGGGCAGTGCATGTTTGCGTACAATTACCTACCGCAGCGCCCCCGTGTTGATTTTGATGACATATGACTACGTTAGCGCACGGTCCCATAAAAATTGAATGAATTTGAGAATATATTAATGGGATTCTATTTAAATAGTATATATTTGGGTCCATAACAGAAATATTATAGGTCCATAAAAGAAATATTATAAACAGAGGTCATCACGAACGTCGCCGTTCTAAAAGTTTGATCTATTTGTCATTAGAGGTAGATGTTTTCGCTTGTACTATTTTACTACTATTTTCATAGTTAATGTATTAGAAACGTTACATCAACAAATAAAAATCAGAAACGTAAATAATCATATAGTAGATCAGCTCCCGCTGACGTACATAGATAGGTCCACGTCAGCGCCCGATTTCATGGGAATAGGATAAATTCAAGTACAAATTAATAAGCATTTATAAATATATTAGATATTAGAATAACCAAATAGATTCAGTAATATACATACAGACAGGTCCTTGAACGTTTCCCTACTAAAAGATAGATCCCAAGCGTCAAAGTTAACTTTATAGTACTACAGACTTTTAAACTTTAAATATCTTTGACGTCCCATTTTATACGAAACTGTGTGTGTGTGTATGTGTTACGCGGTAACAATTTTCGGATTAAAAATTTATTTTTCGCTTGTTTGGTCTAGGTATTCATTATTATTTATTTATAGATTTAATTGAGAATTTATACTAATAGACGCTAATGATTTGATATGCTTGTTTTTCATTTCAAAGCGATATACTTATGCATTACTAATAGAAAGGTTACGTACCTATCTACCACAAAAAGTTATATTAGCTAGAACTTATGGTAGCGCGATCTTTTCATTAAGCGCCCTTATTTTATTCATAGTAGATAAGTTAATTATCTTCTGAGATCAAACTTTGAAGGAGGATGAAGATTTTTTATTCTGCTTCGTTAGTCTATTTAGGAAAGTAAGCGAAACTAAAGTTATAACTTATAAAGAAGTTGTGGAAAAATATAGAAGTTATTAAACATATTTAGATATATCATAATAACATTGGAGACGGCCATACTAAATTCATACGTATTGTGAATATATAGTAAATATTCTAAGATGACGATTTTCATGTTGAGTGCAAGTGTAGATAGATACATAGGACATTTAATCGCCATAGTGACGCAGTGTTGATTTCATAAAAAACTTCCTAAAATAAAATCTTATAAGTATACTGTAATTATTGTCAAAAGAGCAGTAGTGATACATAAGAGGTACTACAAGAAATTGAAATACTATAATAAAATATGATTTACATATGTAATAAAATACATATCATAAAAAGTACTACAAGCCTTTGAGATACAATAATAAAGTATGATATGTAATTAAGTACTATTATAATACAAAAATTGAAATCATTAAGCGATTAAGAGAAGGGATGTATGAAATATATTTAATAAGAAAAAATATCTACATACATTCTTCGAGCAAGCTTCTAGGCAAGTAAAAAGGGTTATTTGTGTTGTTCAAATATGTCCACAGAAGAATAGCCAGATGGCAAACGGTACACAATAGACATGCTTGTTCGTTTCGTAGAGAAATAGAAACGTCTTGTGTAAACTTAATATAAGAAATAAATACATTGTGCCGAATAAAAAGGCTCCTTCTGTGTTTAAATCCATTTGTTAAGTCTTGTTGGTATAACATTTTTGATATTGTGTTTATTTGGTGTTAAGTAATGTATTTGATGACTTGTGACATAATAGTTACCAAGTTACATTACACGAAAGGATTCGATTACCAGCAAAGCAGATTATTACACTAAACCCCGAATTGAAATGAATTCTAAGTTTGGGTATTCTTTTTTTTGTGAGTGGTCGATGGCACGTTCGGCAAAAAACCTGCTGCAGAAGTACTCATGATTATTTTTATACTGTCTTGTTTGTCGCATTCAGCTGTCCCGCTAACATTTTAAAGGATTGAGGTAGCAAACGACCATACAGTCCATCAGATGGTAAGTGGTCACTGCCGCCCATAGACATTTGTAATCAATCCATAACAGAATCGAAATTCTTTCTTCGGTCAGTCACAGATGCAATGCTATCCCTGAGGATTAAGTTGGACGCCTCGATTAGGTATGTCTCCCTGACCACATCCTTCGAACCAGAACACGGCAGCAAGAACATTGCTGTTATGAGGCAGAAATAGGTGTGGCGCTGGTGCCTCCGGAATGGAACCGTAAAAGGTTCTACTTCCTTCAGAACTTACTGACCTTCAATATTTGCAGTACCAAAGCAATCGTCATTGCATCATCAGTTAAAGGAAAGGCGCTTTTAAAATCAAACCCTACGGAAAGTCTCATATCTATTATATTATAATATCTATCATCTGCAAGCGTTTGGAAAAAACATATGCCTGAATGCATGTACTATTTCGGTTCTAGGATACAAACAGTATTCTCGCACTATGTTTGGTATGCGTAGTATACCAAAGGTCTGATAGGTTATATTCCGTACATAGACCCCAATATCGAGCCAATACAATACAAACGTAAGCAGTTATGTCACTTAGTAGCCAGCGGGCGAACACAACACTACACTTAAGTAGCTGTTGCAATCACAAGCACGGACGTACGGAATCTGATTTACTGTTTATTTGTGGATAAGTTTGCCTCGTGCTTCGGTTATAATAATACCTAGTAATATCCGTATATGTATAACAATACATACAGCCCCAGACCTGTATTGTAGTTGTCATCGATAGGACACACACAAGAACACATTCAAAGAGAACAGAAATTTAAACGCATCACTGAAACTTCTGCATAGCCGAGAATATAACCTCGAACCTCGACCAATCCAGCACGGAGACTATTGTCTAACACAGGACATGAATTTACAATTGATTTCGAAATAAAACAACCCAAGTTCATATTGCGGCTAATTTGTATCCTCGTACGTACGAGTACATGCGTACCTTTGCCTATCAAATGTATACAAAGGAAATAGTAGATATAAATAGGAAATATTAGATCAAAGCTAAATTCCAACAAGACCGAGGAATCGATCGCGGAGTGATAACAAAAGTAATTGTGTATTATTCTTACCAAAGTGTCGGAAGTAATGAATAAAGGAACCAAGTTACAGAGTCCTTGGCAAGTTCCTCAGAAAGTTCGACAGCGGGTGGTGAGATGTCATCAATAAATCACGCGAAGTCTCAAACCGAGAAACTGCATTTTATGTGACGCATGCCTCTTAAGACATAAGACTTTGTACGAGAGTCCCTAGCTAGAGTAATTAGCACAGAACATATTTCGTTGTTGATTAAGTAGTGTCTTCAACATTGAAACCTCACAAGGTTCGTTTGTTATTATTTTTATGTAGTGAGTGAGTGCTCGTGAGTGAGTGTTCGTGAGTAAATGCTCAATGGGCTTAAACACCTATGACAGTAAAAACATCGAAAACTTAGTCTCTGAAGTGTTAATGCCGCTTTGATGCATTTCTTAACAATAAAATGTCCTTGTCAGATATACTTTATCTAAAATTCCGTTTTTGATATGAATGTATTGAAATATTCTCCACAATATTATAAATGGCAAACGTTAAAGAACTTTAGAAAAGAGAAATAGAAGCACGTGATAACTTCAGTTCGAGTTACCTTCTATACGTTCTTGAACTCTGAAAATAAGATTTAGGCGCGCTGCCACTGGTAATGGCTTTGTTGTGTTCAGCGCCAGTTCAACTGCTCGAATTTTCCGATGCGATATTTCCGTGGAAGTTATCAAAGCTCCTCTACTGACTTACACGGCTACACGTGTCCCAGTTGAGCTTTAAGACCGTAATTGAAATCGTCCCGAAATACGAGTTTCCGAGAGAGAAATAACGGAACCATAAATTAATCAAAAGTGAATAACGCCACCATAACTTCAGATTGTTATGGCTTCTGACGAAACTTTTATCCTTTGTTGACAATCGCTTTATAATCGTAATTGATTACGCACGAACGATTATTTGATCCTCGATTTTTTTTCATTTTCCTGTTATGTACCCAAATATTCGCATTTCCTTTATTTATTTAGAGCATAGAAAAGAAATGTATTTATAGGGACAAATTTTAATTAAGTTTAACGATACATAAACGATTAAATTATAATATATTATGAATCTTTGCCATGGGATTTTTTATAATAATGAAGGTACTTTTAACCGCTGACGATTAATAAAGCAGTGTAATACAAGCTTAATTAATTAAACGCAAACAAACAGGTTGCCGTAAAAATAAAACAATGCGCAATATCAGGAGAATGAAGAGCCGAACCGAACGTTTATGTTTTAATATTGCATGACGTGATGCGATACGAGGCGGCCTCGCCGGCCACAAATCAGGGGAAAATCAGATTTGGAACGTCCGCACCCGTGATTGCAGAAACAATTCATGTTGCGCTGTTTGTGTGCACCCACCGGCCGTTGAGTCCGGCCACTAAGGGATCATTCATATATGACGTCACACATTAAGAGGGAGGGGATCGACAAAGTGTTACAAGGGGTAGGGAGAGGTTCTTAGCGTCGTGACGTCATATGCCAAAATACATTTTATTTAGAAAAATAAAAAAAATATGTTTGAAAAACAACAGGAACGACATCAAAATAGGTTAAAAAGTATGCTGTTGTTATCAATTAGTAACAAGCAGGTGATTTTCAGGTTAGTCATAATTTATTATCAATTCATCTAAAATAGCTACTCACTCAGAGAGTCAGTTACATCCAATATTCCATTTAATAGTCTGATAAAAATAAAGCAATACGAATTAAGAATAAAACAACATAGTAATTTTATTATAAAAAGTACAAAGACAATGGCAAATAAGCTAACTGGCGTCGGTCAGATCCGCAAACCGAGGAAGCTGGTTTGAATATAATGCTGAATTGCCTCATTTATAACGTCCATAGCGAGATTTAAAGCAACTTTAATGACTGTACTCACTCCGGACAAAGAGAAGATTTAGGACAGGCGATATAAGTTACGAAAATAAATGTCTAATGCGCTTATGACAACAAGTTGTTTTGGTTTGTTTGCTGTAATTAAAGATATGTTAAGAATAATGAGTTAATACGAAGAATAAAGTACCTGCGTGTAATGCAAATAATCAACAAAAGGTGTGTGAACGTCGAACGCCTTGGAGAAGATAATGTGTAAGTAACAAATGACAATGATGATGAAGACAAACTCCAAGATGATTTATGTGATAGTGTACTTTAAGTCACAAAAAGTGTTTGCGTTATTAAAGTCACGATTCAAGGCTAAGAGGAAATAAAGACTTCTTAAATATATGTATATATCGTCAGTGATCGCACTGCATTTGGCCATAAATAACTTTTTAAAATCTATACCAAAGCACCTTGTACGCCTTTTGCCATTGTTCGTCCAAACTAAGCCAACGGTTCGTACAATTATCGCTTCGACTCGCTTCTGTCCATTTGTAATGCAGGTTCCTAAGAATTAATATAAAGAACTGTCCAGCAAGGTAACAAGTTAGGATACAAGATTTTCATCGTAGTATTTACTTCGCTATTGTTTGCATTTCATTAACAACAGTCAACTGGAGATCTAATTTGTCGACTTGAGCTCTCATTACTGCAGTTTATTCTGTTCAGATGAAACTTTATCTTGTTATTGTTATATCTCGCAGACGAGAATTCTCTACCTTTACTTTTTAATTACAATGCAAACTTGCTTATGGCGTTTATTAATGAACGAAATATAGAGTAGTAACTTGATAGTGTTATATGTAAAGTTTGTTAGACAATATTTTAGCAAATAGCGGTTCAAATTTAGAAACATACCGAAACTTAAATTTATAATATTTTGAACTATTCTTACGTACTCCTTTTATTTATATTTATCTAAGAAGTCAATTACAAAGTGAATAATGAATACAAATGAAAATTGTTAAGATGGATATAAGAACTCCTCTGCTGCAAAAGTATGCACTTCGTGTCTTAATCATTTCCCGGTCCCGCCCCCGTCAATCCGTTTAAATTGACACTTTTTTTTTTATTTTGGCCCGATTTTTATGAAGCATACACGAAATTTTATTTGACGTGAACCACGAAGCAATAAAAACCGCATTCAAATCAGATTAGGAGATTAGCGTGCACAAACGCACAGATAAACAAACAAAAATGTTAAAAATCCATTTTTTGGATTCTACTACTATTAATGGGACTCTTAAAATTGTTTTCTCTTAGATATCTTCCATGTTCAGACAGCAAGCACTTACAGATTTATTATATATATGTTATATATAGACATCACTACTTATTTATGTTAATTGAAATAATAAGTCACGGTTTTTGAAATTGAATCATTATTTAGTATTAACCTCTCGAAATAAAATTCCATACGTCAAACGTGTCTTAATTAGCAATTAATCATGGGAATAATTACTTTAATAACATAAGACGTAGCTATTTGAAGTAGAGGAATCGTCAAAAGTTACGCAATTAAGATGAGCTAACATCTCTAATGAGCAACGATTTCTCTCAGAAGTGCCATTAAGGCTACCGCTACGCCATTTATACGCCTGCGTATCCTGTAGCAGGTGGGTCGCGGTACATATTAATCCCAAATTGTTACTAATACAGTATTACGAGCAGTGCAGGCTACTTTAATGTTCCGTGAAATTCTTGGGAGTTAATTTAGTTCGTATAATCGTATATTGCGTATAGAATTTTTGCGCAATGTCATCAACCGATCGTCGTGGCTCAATTCTGCATACTAGTTAGAAATGTTTTTCCACGGAAAATAAAAAAAGTGAAGCAAAGCAATAGTTCTGCAGCCTCATTCACGCAATTGCACAACAACTAAGGTTGCCTAACTATCGATAGTTGACATCGAAAATGACGACAGAATCGACAATTTAAATAATAGTGCCTGACTATTTTGATTAATACTATCGGCTATGGGCTATCCCAGTAGATTGATAGCACAAATTTTTTCGAGTTTGCGAAACATACTCATATATACTAAGGCAATACGAGTGCTACTATAACTTCCAATCGGACAAATTATCTAGAATCGTGTTATATAAAAAATAGTTTTACTTTTTGTATTTGTATTGTCCACTTAAAAATATATCTCAGATCTATTATGTATTGTATCTTACACAAGTAAACAAGAATAGCCGTGCTTCTTGATGCCGATACTTGGAAAGTAAAGTTCGGAACTTGGAGCTAATAGTGGGCTACTATCTCAGTACAGTTGTTTCCACAAGAAACTCTTACTGGAGTTTCGTTGCGAACATTTGAGTCTGTTATACTCGGGCCGGATGCCGCAGTGACAGTCCAGCTGCATCAGGATAAGATAGATTCAGTGAAGCAAATGATTTGTTAAAATATTAATTTCATTATTTAATGACGAATGTGTCGACGCAGCTATAGCCCGATGGGTAGGGGTTATAAACCTATAAGCTTAGCTGGAAAGGTTAACATAATTACTAATATGAACTGTCAGTACATACTAGTAACTTGACTGCCTCGTTGGTCTAGCGTTCGCAAGCGCGACTGCTGAGCGTGAGGTCCCGGGTTCGATCCCCGTGTCGGACAACATTTTATTGGATTTTTTCTATTAGGAATGCCA
>DWGW01000659.1:0-13715 GCA_018247775.1 Udranomia orcinus
GTCGTGAGGTTCGAAACGCGTCCAGCTGTTGCATGAAAAGGTTCTATAACTCGGTCGTCAGAAGAGGCATCCGGGGAGTCATTTTAATTTCTGCCACCGATGACGATATAAACGAGTTCATTAGACAGTTTCCTTCTTCTTCTACTCATATACATGCCATTGGCTTAAAAGCATGCTCAATAACGGACCGAGGATTGGAGGCTATTTTGGATAATCTACAGGTAAATGTCATGCAGTAAATACTAATAATTGAAAGAAAAATATTTAAAAATATAAAGAAAACATTTGTAAAATGTATTATTTATTTTAGGTTTTATTTGAATTAGAACTAACTGGGTGCAATGAAATAACAGAGGCTGGCTTGTGGGCATGTTTAACTCCAAGAATTGTCTCACTCACGCTTACTGACTGTATTAACATTGCTGATGAGGCTGTAAGTATAAGTAATTTTACACTCACCCATTACTAAATATGAATTGATTTTATATAAAATAATAACTGTGTTTTTTCTTAGGTGGGCGCAGTCGCTCAGCTGTTACCATCTCTGTATGAATTTTCACTACAAGCTTATCACGTAACTGATGCTGCTCTGGGCTACTTTTCACCGAAGCAAAGCGCTTCTCTTAGTGTATTGCGATTACAAAGTTGCTGGGAGCTTACTAACCATGGTGTGGTTAATATAGGTAAGATTAACATGTAATGGCTTGACAGAAAGTAGTATTCTGAACCTAACACACTTTTCGGTATTACTTAATAACTATATGGTAACTATTCGACATTTCCACAATTATGTCGTATTATCGTAATAGTTTTCCTACTAGCCAAGTGTGAGTTAATAGTTGATAACTATAACGACCTACCAACTAATCCAACAATCGCCCTTGGATCTATTTAGTTATTCAAATTAAAATGTGCAAAGTATACATAATTTCAGTTGCTTTTAATTCTTCAAGGGTACTTCGAGGGACAATTAATGAACTCTACTCTATCTCTTGCCCTACATTTGTTAACATATTAACCAATATTGCATATTATTTCATCATATCAACACAACCATCACATAGACAGAGGATAACGATGCAAGGTGGTGATCCAAAATTAACCTGAAATGATGATTCGTGTTTTAGAACTTTTATAAAAACTCTTGCTCCCGCCATCCATGTGTAAAAGCCGTGCTAAAGTGTAAGAGATATTAAGAAAATAATAGTGCACTTCTAATCTCGCTTCCTTGTAAAGACTGCGCTAAAACGCTACAGAATCGTAGTAACTGACACAAGTAACACAAATAACAACCATATTGCAGTGCACTCGCTGCCCAACCTGACGGTGCTGTCGCTGAGCGGCTGCAGCAAGGTGACGGACGAGGGCGTGGAGCTGCTGGCGGAGAACCTGCCGCGGCTGCGCTGCCTCGACCTGAGCTGGTGCCCGCGCGTCACCGACAACGCTCTCGAGTACATTGCCTGCGACCTCAACCACCTCGAGGAGCTCACGCTTGACCGGTACACACATACACCAATACATATATACATGCTTCACTGGTACACACAGGAGACACTTACGTACAACACTATGTGTCGAGTATTGTTTTTTTTATATATAACTTGGATGTAGCACACTAGCATGCATTCCACCTGATGGTAAGTGGTCACTGCCACCCACGGTCATCTATAATCGACCCTAGACAGGATCGAAGTTCCTTCTCAGGTCGACCACAAATGTGTTGCTACCCCTAACTAAGTCTAAGTCTCTAAGGACTAAGTCTCTGTAAAAACTCTGTTGAGTATGTTTCCCTTAGCACACCCATCAAACCAGATCACAGCAGCATAAACACTGCTGTTATAACGCAGAAATAAGTGTGGCGGTGGTGTCTCTGGAGTAACACTTAAAAGGTTGAAACTTAAAAAAGTCGAAACTTACAACTTCAACCACTTTGAGACGCTGTGGGTTGATCAGTAAACATTGAAACATATTCACTTTGCCAGATCTTGTGTAACTTGCACGTTTCAATATGTATGCTCCTGTATCGCTTACAACTACATGTACTTCGATGAGCTCACGCTTGACTATCAATAGTCACTAGCCAGGTACAGTGGCCATTGTTGTCTATGGATCGTGTGATAATGTTCGTCTCGTACACGGCGGTTGCCATCACCGCGCTTGTCACGAAGCCGGGATTTAATTAAAACCGTGATTTGGACTGAACCTTGATTACATTCAAAAAATTGCCATGTAACCTAGTAAGTGCTATATGCGCAGATGCGTGCACATCACGGACATCGGCGTGGGCTACATCAGCACGATGCAGTCGCTGGTGGCGCTGTTCCTGCGCTGGTGCTCGCAGCTGCGCGACTTCGGCGTGCAGCACCTCTGCGGCATGCGCTCGCTGCAGCTGCTCTCGCTCGCAGGTGAGCATTGCATACGACGACTTCGTTCAATATTACAATCACTCGTTAATAAAGGACGAAGTGAAAACAATATAATTAATTCATTCTGCATTAGTGCGCATTAAGAACACACTCAGAGATATAAAGTACCTTTTTGAAGACTTATGTAGTAGTTTAACATTTTGTAGTGTTGCTCTTCACTTTGTAGTATATATCACATTTCTTCATAATAATATTCATCCCCCTTTTTGACTAATTTCTTTTAATATAGTTAGATATTTTACACTCCTTTAATATTATTAAAAAACCCAAAATCTCATAAACATAAAAATTCCTTTCGCCGTTAATATAGCGTAAATAACATATCTTTAACAAGCGCATGCTTGTGGCGTGAGTTAACGGGCGTTGAATACATCGCAGGGTGCCCGCTGCTGACGTCGGGCGGGCTGTCGAGCCTCATCCAGCTGCGGCAGCTGCGCGAGCTCGAGCTCACCAACTGCCCCGGCGCCTCGCCCGAGCTCTTCGACTACCTGCACGAGCACCTGCCGCGCTGCCTCATCATCGAGTAGCGCGCGCGCCGCACGGGCAGCTGCGTCCACACCGCACTTACTTTGTAGAACAACCTCTCCAAGTGGTAAGCGACATCCGATGACAAAGTTTTTTCGTTAGTACAGTTTACCATGTTAGTATGCATTCATACATACATTCAACGAGTTGTTAATAAACAAGGAGCTAAAGAAGTTGCAGAGAGTTACCTAATCTTACCCTGTTGCACCGTGTTGCTCCACAAAGGTTAATTGCGGTTTGGATGCGCCATAACAATACTAACTAGAAGAGAAACCTTCGCGGCGAAAGCGTTCTCCTGCAGGCCTGTCGTAACTTCTGGTTGGAAATCTGGTACAATAAATTCGCGAACACGCACGCGTTTATAACTAGCGTTTAGCAATATATTGGATATTTAAGAAATGAAAGGAATTTACAGAAGAAAACACAAAAACCTTTACAAACTATAAAAATCAGTCGTTATTAGAAAGGAATCAATATTTCAAAAAACAAGGATGTTAAACTTAGTGATCAATCTTTTTGTTTAGAGAGTAGTGTTTATTCGCGGAGCTGTTTCCCTTCAATTAGTATTATTTGTACTTCTCACGCCGCATAAAACCCAAAACAGTCCTATTGTAAATTGAACACACAGTACACTTGTACATAATTATTATAGATTGATTTTTGTCAATTTATACGTATAACAGGCATTTTGCAATAATACTTTATAAAGTTTATGCTTACATCCTACCTCTTAAAGACTATGGGACGAATTAATCAAACGTGAGTGGTAAGTTTTTCGTGCCGTGGGAGTCAGAAATCGTACTACTATTATAATTCATTTAAAAGTGTTTGTAATTCAATGGCAACTGAAAAGTATTTATTTTTATTAGTTAATATTTCTTGTCACTCATTAGAACTTGTACTTTGGTCGGTTTGTATTTTTTTTACCCAATTTTTTTATAATCATTGTAAAATCAATTAAAACCATTTCATAACAATACATGGAATGAATCACGAACCCTTTAAGTATTAATGATTACAATGTATTTAATTTCCTTTAATATTGCTCAATTTATTTGTAAATATTATTTTAGATATAATTATTTTACTATGTGTTTATTAACATCAACGCGCATTATGTGTGCTAACACAGTATTACGTTATTCCAAGCATAGGAACAATTATAAAGTAGCTCTCAATATAGATGATATGTATTCAGATTACACATATATTTATTTATACAATAATTAATGCATCATAAAAATATAAAAATATTATAAAAGATCACGTCAATTAACCTTTATTTCAATAAACATTGAACATTTGCTGCCTTTGTAAAACAAAATCGTATAAAATTAGTAAGATGAATATTTAATATTTTTAATGCAGTTAAAATCAGTTGATGTTCTAAGTATTTAGATATTGCACTTTCATGTAATTTTGGCAAGTAGTAATAAGCTTAATAATTTAAAAAAATGTTCTGTATAATCCTGTGTTTAATGTAATAATGTTTGGAAATTTGTCAAATTTGACTATTTTCTCGTAGTTGAAAATTTCATGAATCTTTATCTAGTCTACCTCTAGCTATACTTAAAGTTCGTTACTGTATGATTGCGTTTTGTGCGAATATAACATTAGCATGCGTAGTACACATTTAACGCTTACAGATTAATTAACTGTTTGAATAATTAGGGTCCATATAATCTGGCTGTAATACTATTGGACTATGATAAATAATCTGTAACATAACAAATAGATAGGGAAAACACTTTAGCAGTTATTAAAATATATTATTCATATAATTTCCTTGTTTTTAAATATCAGATTTATGCATTTAAATATTCTAGTCAAATATATAATAATTTAATTTATTCGAAAACGTAATAAGGATGTCGTGCAAACGTGCATGATGCACACTTCAGTGTTGATTTAATATGCTCAGTTTAGATCATAAATATTACTTGTAATGTTAAAATAAAATGTGTTTTATACACCAGATATATATTAACAATATTGTAATAATAGCATTTTTTTATTTTGTGTAGAAAGTGAAATTATTAATTATAAAAATGTTCTTTTAAATCAAATTGATTTATTCAATAAAGTTAACGCAATTTACTATTTACCCCATGTATGTACTGTAATTCTGCATAGTTATATGTATTATACTTTTATTCTCGTAAATGATGTATATTGACATTAAAGTACGAATTTCATTTGAATCATTGCTATACCGTCCGAAAATTGTGTGTGAGTGAAAGAACGAGTGCTTGAATGTCTCAAATATTTTCCTGCAGTCTTATTTTCTTCACACAAATAATATTTACATAAGATTGCATTACATAAAAACACTATTCAGCAAGTATGTTTTATTTTTGTCCAAACATAAAAATCGGTACATCTAAATATTCATTATGCTGCCATATGCGCCATTTTCTTTTCACTTTCAAGGAGCCAATTACATAGACAGAGACCTCTTTTAAATTAAAGCTAAATTATGGCACTAGCAATTACTTTAATTCAATTCAATATAAAATGTAATCTAAAATGACGGATTTTCTACGCACCTCTCGCTCGTTCTTTATATGAATCAATGAATAAGCGAGCCAATAGCTTATACAAAATCCGTTACTTTAAATTACATCCTTCATTTACACAAGTTACACATCAGTTATTATAATACTATTCATTTTAAATTGACCAAATACTTCTGAATGTTAGATTGATCTATTCCTTCAGATTACAATTTGATGACCACAGAAATATACCAGCTAGTTCAGTATCTACATGCAAAACGAGAATTAGTTAGTAAAAATGAGATTTTGCTCTCAAAAACAAATGTAGTATTTGAAATAATGGCTTTTAGTATATTTACTAGATAAGCATAAGCAGCAATAAACATATTATAAACAATGCAATAGTTGTATCCCATGTGACAACATGTTTATAGATCATTATATCTTAGGTGTGCCTCCTAAACATAAGTACCTACATTAAAATATTGCATTGTAAAGTCTTAGTCACATTTAACGATTACAGTATTGAAAAGATCAACAAAAATATTAATAATCGATTTTTACACGGTGAGTGAGGATGATAACTAACTGCAGTTCATTAATTGCTTTGAATAAATATACTATAAACAAAAACTTTTACTAAATAATATTATATATCCTGTTGAAATTACATTTACCCACCCTACTAAAATGATACTATTAATAGTACAGATATGCTTAAAATTGTCTATATAATAAAACTATGGCTTGTTTAAAAAATAATATGCTTAATAATAAATAAATATTATCGTAATCACGCATGTTCTGCAGTTGGCTTCATCCTTGAAATATATTTCAGTATGCTATACAGATAGCTTTCGATGAAATGGAGTTGAATCAATGAACGGTTGTATAATACTCATGTGAAGAGACTAATAATAATATTAGACTACGGAGTTAGTAAATAATAGATTTAATGTTGTTAATGAGAGAGGTAACCTATCCATACATTCATTATGACTGTGGTTGTATTAAAAAATATAAGCAATATACATTATGGTCCAAAAGTTGTGGATCCTTTAATTTCTACTTTATGAAAATATGATCTTATAGTTATAAGCTGTATTCTAATCATTTGCCTGTTGGCTCTAAAGTCAAAATTATTATTAATACCTATATTATTATATAAGATTACAAATTACGTAACATATTTTTTCAATGATTCAATTGTCTCTCATAATGGTTGTAACGAACTGGTCTTTTATTACTACTACTGTGAGCTTGTGTATTGCTTTTTTTTTAAATAGTTGACGTTATCGATGTTACCTGACCTCTAGAGATATGTCTATTTTTCACACAACTTTTTATAATATTAAGCTAACAAATTGTTCATTCACACAGTAAACCAAATAAACCTTTACAGCCAACTAAGCTATTTAATGATTACCAGCGAATTACTATTTAGGAGTATATGTGGGTCTTCAGATCCTTAACCATAACTTAGATCATATTCTCGGCAATAAAAATGCACAATATGATTTTTTCCACCAAAATTACACCACACCACCTTTCACGAAGACAGCAATTTTCTGTACGAGCGATCGTTGACACAAAAGCCGAGCGTTTGAAATAAGACGGATGGTTTACTTTACATTAATGTCTGATACACAAAACATAAATGTTGTGTAAAAGAATAAGAAACTAGTAACAACTAATTAATCAATGAATCAATTGTTAGCTGTGTTCCGGTTGACGATTCTTTTAACTTAATCCATGTTCGTAATAGTCGGGGAACAATCGATAACTGCTACTATATTAAGCTCTGATAATATTTTACTTTTCTGTATCATACTTTCAATCTATTAGCCTGGTTTACTTGAATGTTACCATGAGCACCTTCTAGAAATTTAGATATTTGTATTTATAAGTGTTGTGTGACATTTGTGTTTCTAGTACCTACTTATAATTTAAGATAAAATAATATTCTTATTTCACCTAATTTGTACAATACTAAGTGAGATGTTATAGTGCAATATAGATGTACTGTTTAACTGGTAGTTTCATTTAGTAGTACTCCATAATATAATCCAAAACAGAAATATTATATGAGATCTCTGCAATTGCTGTAAGAGAAAATAAAATCATCATAGGACTAGTATGAGTGGTAGTTATAAAGTGTGTTGAAATAGATATGAAGTGAATCAAACAAATATATATATAGAAAGCGTTTATTTTTAATTTAACAATAAATTATTGATTTATTAATTTACGGACTAGATCAATATATTAATATTACGTAGGAATATACCTACTAAATTTATATTTGCTTTACTTACAATTCTTAGTTGTTTTAAATTATTGTATCTAGTATTCAGTAAAAAAATGTAAAGTAGTTATTTATATGTAAAATGCATGTCTAATATTGAAAATCTGATATTGGCCTATTAGTCAACAGTTCTGATTTAGACAGACTGTTTAAGATTCCTTTAACATTGCCGTACCTGTGTCTACCCTGCTAGCACTATATTAACGATTTGAATCTAAACAAGTGTTATAGTGCTATGTTTTCTACTCCTTCATTCATGCTCATGAAAACCATGCAATCAAGAGCTGTCAGGCAGATTCTTCATAAGTGGTCAAGATTAAATTGCACACATTATATCACATAAAAAAATTCCTTGGTTTTAAGCTTCATTAGAATATTGAGAATCAACTAGTTTGAATAGTTTTCTCAAATTTATGTTAAATGGCTATTCTTCTACAAATCTTTTTAATCACAAGTTTATTCCATTAAAGTATCAGTGTTTATCTTAACAATTATTTCCGATAATTGTAACATAGGTAACCTACCGAGCAAATATTACTTTTCTGTATCAGGTATTTAGCTGTTCTGAAGTTAGTGTTAATGAAAGATAATTATTATTGTCGAACCTACAAATGAGCGCCGGGCCGACATGATATTTAATTCGCTATTAAGGCTATTTCAAGTCTGTTTATACTTCTATAGACTTGTAGTAAATAAATGGTGCTAGTTGTTTTATTGGTATTCATCCTAATATGTGAATAAAATTCATTACCTACTTATTTAATTCTGAGTTTAAAATTAATATAGAATTTTCCTATAATCTTAACAATAGTATTTGTCAAACAGTATAAACTTTATGTATATTATATTTTTTGTTCGGTTATTATTTACCCATCAAAGCCTACTAATCTAGAATACAGAACAATGGAAAATCACCTTAAGCCATTATTGTAATTCGATTTGCCTAATCTACACACAGAACATATGTATAAGAAAATTAAACAAAATAAGACATTAATTTAAAAACACAATTTATAACAATATTCCTGCCAAAATTATACAATATATTATACCTATAGGAATCAAAATGATTTATTCAACAGAAAAACGTAATTATGATCTTTATAAAAAAATACCTATTGGGAGTCAGTCTCCCACACGCAAGGTTTCCTACGACTACACAGTATATCTAAACCTAATAAGTACGATATATCTTGGTTCAGAACATTTTTCTAGGGAATTCAGAGGTATTATGTACTTTTTTTTACTTAGTGCTATCATCTCATACTCATACTTTTGCTATACTAAAGATTCAATATAAAGTTATTTAGGAATTAAATCTAGACTTGAGAAGCATAAGGACCGATATCTAAATTCCATCCATAAATCCAACACCATAATGTGCCGTGTCATGTTAAAGATAAGTGCAGATAAAAAAAAAACATGAGCCTGCACAAAAGAAGGAACGTAAACGGTGTAAACGATACATTGGTAAGTTCTGGCCATTGACTTTATAATATAAATAGGTGTAACAAAGTACAAAAATAATATTAACAAATAAAAATACAGTACAAAAACTTAAATATAATCAAGCCTTGCCCACACCCTTGAACTTGAAATTACGATAAAATGCGTTAATTATTCGTACTCTTGCTATGTTCCGTTTTTGCTCTAGCAATGTTGCATATGCATATTTCTAAACAGCATCAATAATAATTTAATCCTTTTTCTCATGAGTTTCTGTAAAAAACAAGATGTTCATTAATATACAAAAATTGTAATAAATTAATAAATTGTAATAAAAATATTGGATTGATGTTTAAATCCTAATTTGTTCAACCTGATAATACGATTCCGATAAAACTATTAAAATTCCCTGATTACTATAAACATAACAGTGTAAGTTACACACCAACATAACGAAGTTAAATTTAAATTTTTGATAATTAATTTTTGCAAATCAGTATAATCTTATGGACAATTTCTGAGCATTTAAACATTTAGCAGACTATTTGATGAATCAAGAACCAAATGCTACAGCATAGTTAAAAATTGCTTTCATACCTGGACTATCTTCTTCTTCGTCAGCATCAAGTATATCAGCGCAACAAATAGAGTAGAAGATAAGAGACAAGAAACCCAAAGGCAGGCCGAAAACTAGCGTTGTAAGTATAGGATTGCCGCGCCACATGTTTATCAAAGTTGTGCGAGATTCAAAGATCATCCTGTTAATACGGATTAGCCAATTGTTGCCTCCATAAGCCTGAAATCCGATTATTGGAATAATATTACGTAACAACACAATGTATTGTGAAAAGAAGTACGGTTTTTCCTTATTTCTTTGTCAATAAATATTGAAGTGAAACACGAACAAAAAAAGCAACTCAAACTATTCCAAAGAGGGATTATTTTGTCTTTTATTTTCAATTGATAGAGACGTTTAATATGTACAAGATGGTTCTTCTTTGTCATTATCTATAGATAAGAAAAAATACTTACAGGAGCCATTTGATTATGTACTTCATCAAGAAATATAGACACTGCTTCAGGTGTCATTAGCACAGGATCATCATCTGGGATATGATAATGGTTAGTAGTAGAATTGAGCACCAATAAATGTGGTACAGTCAATTCTGACATGGCTATGGAATTTGCTATATCGGTTGATCCCATCCACCCGAATTGAAAGCGGCCACGAAGCTCATTTTTCCTTTTCCTAAAATGTATACCCATTTAAGAAATAATGCTAAGGTAACAATAGGTTTTACAATTAGGTAGGTATTTTAATTATAATAATGTGTTAAATCCTACCAAAACAATCCTTCCACCATGTCCTTGAAGTCTCTTTCTGTCTGTGTAATTTCACTAAGCTTATTTTCAGCTACAACTACTATAACTAAATATTTTCCTGTGTCCATTAAATGGTTTATGTTTGAGCCAGTGATCTTTGGGAAATGACCAAATCTTTCTGCATTTATCCATCTATCTAAAGAACTATTTAGGGCTTCCTTATCATTTACTAGTGCTGGGGTGGCTGCAATTAGATATAATTAAATTATGCATTTATTACAGGTAAACTGTATCACCTATTCCATATGAACTAAGAGACAATTAATATTTGTTTATCGCATATCTTAATTCGTAAGATACAGTCAGTATAGTGATCCTAGTTGAGTGTTTTTGTTTTGTCATTGTTGTTTTTTATGTCATGTTACTAGTTTAACAAACCTTCAAAGTAATAAACATCCTCGCCTTTACAGACAAATATATTTGTTTCATTGTTCGGGGTTAAATCATGCTTGACCTTTTCATGTGTCATAGAATAAAACCACGCATGCGGTTGATATTTTGTAGCTTGAATTAAATATATATCCTGCAATTAAAAAAATTAATAAAATATAAAAACATTTTTTGATGTATGAGATTAAGCTAGACATTATAGTTTTATTGTTCTTAATAATGTAAAGCAGTTAGAATTAGATGCATTTTATTTGATCATCATTATAATTTTGTCCTTTTTGTACCATCCATGTTTTGTGACTGCCAATGGTTGGTTGCCAGAGAGTAGTTTAGGATTTAAATTTCAAAAAAATAATGTTAAAGAAGAAGAAAATGTCCATTAATATAAAAATAAATTAAAATATAAACTAGGCTCAATCTTTTTTAGTTATTATAAATATACCAATACCAATATTATATTATTTTTATTGCATGCAGTATCAGTGAATCTTTAAAAAGTTTGCTTTTTTTGTAACTAAATAATTTATAAGTTAAGTATTTTACCCATAAAGCTCCTTGGCTTTTTCCAATAAACCCAAAGAATAAATCATGTGCATCTTTCAACATTCCAAAGGTATCTGTTTCAGAAAGTTTTTGAACACTGGGCTGAGCCATCCTCATTGCAAACTTGACCATTTCATCCTTTGTTCTATCCCCATGAAATGTATGTCTCTTTGATCCTTGTATACTGAAAGTTAATGAGTTAAATATTAATTATTTTATATTGAAAAGTTTTGCTACAAAATATTGTTATTCAGTTTACCAATTAGTTTGCTAAATATTCTTTTTTTTAGTGTTACTTGCTTATTCCATACCATTGCTTGTTAATAGTCGTAATAGATAATAATATAATTGTAACAGTTTGAGAGTACTATATGACCTACAAAGATTAAAGAACTCTGTCATTTAGTCTAAAGCATTGTACACAATACTTTTTTAAATTGTTTTAATTTATAACAAATGCTAGGAAAACATTAAATAATGTTTTAAAACTAAAGATATGTCCTTTAAATTGATAACAAAATATAACATGAAAGGCACTCACAACATAATTGTAGGAAATACTTGTACACCAAAATGAGAAGCTAAACTAGTGAAACGAGTGCAGTCTGCCTTGGCTACCCTTATTGGAGTGTTATATAGGGCCTGAGCAACATGGGCCCAAACAGGTTCCATTCTTCGACAATGAGCACACCACGGTGCATAGAATTTCACAAACCAAACTCCATCTTGACTGAATTCAACAAATTTATCACTCAATTCTAATACTCTTGAGGATGACACTCCACAAAGACCTGCAGAAAAGAAACAAACAAAACTTTATGCTCTAAAACCTTACATATCATCACAAGTTAGCAAATAAGTTAATGATTTATCTGAATATTATAACGAAATCATATTCAAAAGGAAAGGAAGTCTTACTACAATTTAAATTTGTAATCTGCCACAAAGACAAAGTATATTCATCACTGGATCATTATTTATATTTAGTTGGGATACTTTTGATGCATTTTAGGTTTACAGTAAATTAAAAAAAAAACTAAACTGAGATTGTGATGCACCAAGTGGTGGAGGTTAAATTTAGACTTAATACTTGATTTTAATACCGTAAAACTGCTTATATGGTCAAGTATAAAGTGAAGCAGTACAAATAATCTTTTTATATAAATTTTCCCTAGATATTCAATAAAAAGTTTTTGCAATCAAATTGAATAGTAGAACGTAAAACCTTACGCACGAATTTATTTTTTACTACACGAACGAAAGTATTTTAAGAATAATTTATAGACGAAGTATAAATTACCATTTAATGTGATGTAAAATCAGAATCAAAAGGAGATAACATAATATTTAATTTAGTACTTACTAAAAACAAACAAGAGTAACAAATGTCCAGATAATAATATTTTCATCTTGATCTTCGTTCTTTGTCGAGGTTTGTGTTATATAGTTCACTTTAGTTATATACACAATTTAATCAATTCATTTAATTACATATAAATTATAAACGTAATAAAATTAGATTAATTGAATTAAACACCGATCTGCAAATTTTTCGTATTTCATTTGATCCTCGTCCACCTCTGTATTTTGAGACATCAATTGGAAATTAAAAGCTCAATTTGGAATTTTAGTTGTGCTTTGAAATCTAAGGTTCTGTGTTTGATTTAGACACTGACATTGTGTTTTCGGTTCTACTATTTGATTTTAGTCAACAACGCCATTTTAATTAAACGCCTTGCCAAATATGCCATGCCTATTGCCAATTTGCCGATGTCTATGGTCGCCATTTTAACCATTTGACCATAGACAAATTTATATGTACGATACATTCCACTAAGCACTCACAACAGTTATCCTTGCAGTCGCTTTTTTCATTTCCACTAATTTTTTATTTATTTATACATCATTATAACTAATATATCAATACATTATACATAATATCCTTATTTATTGAGATCTTTTCTATCATAATTACAAGTAGTATTTCCACTTGCGGTCTAATAAAAGCGCTTTGAGTTTGTCAAGGAAAGGAACCATTAATGTTTGTTTTGCATTACAACAAAACAATTATTATGTGTCGGATAAAACACAGTGCAAATATTCATGCTAACAGCCTTAATAAAAGGCTTACACAATTAACCTAGTATTCTTAGAGGTAGGTGTTAAAGAACCCGTCTAGAAAAAAGTCAATTTTGTAATCTC
>DWGW01000660.1:0-13713 GCA_018247775.1 Udranomia orcinus
TATAATAAAAGTTGGACATTAATTTATCTTCAGTTGCCTAAACTGGGCGAGAGCCTGTAATATAGGCAACTGAACTCGCCCTGTAAGTGTATTGTTAATAGTATAGTTAGTGGCGTTAGTTAACCTATGCCTACTTCCACAATCAGAGCTACGTGCCTTATCGTAAGGTCGCAAGTGCAGCCCGTCCTTGCAACGTTACCTTGCAACTGAACTACGGTCTTGTTTGAATATTGATGGCTAATAATAGGTATAAATATTATTATAGCAACGCATTGCCATGCGGTGTGTAGATAGGGTTGCCAATTTTGTTCTTGCAATTAAAGTACATTGCATTATGGATATGCTTCTAACGATTTGTATTCATATTCTTCTTTTCTCTGGTGTGCAATAAAAGTAAAGTATTATTATTATTTACTACATTTTTTATTAAATGTCTCTTACATTGAATAAAACATCTTAGCAAGATCTTCTTCTACGTTCAATAAAATCTTTATACCTGAATTCCAATCATTGAAGATTTCCGCACGGCCGAGAATCGAACCCAGAACCGAATGGCAGTGGCATTTAACCGTTGAACCACACGAGTCGTAACACCACTATTTCCGATAAAACACTTGTAAAACAACCGACTAATCGCGAAGCCACTTTTGAGTGGAGACCCGCTCCAAATTCCATTGTTAGTTTTTTCGTTATCATCACTCAAATACTTTCGATTTTAAGAGGCAAAAAGCTGTGGTGATATATTTTTTGTTGGCTACATGGAGAAGTCACACTTGTAAGCCGGTATCGTTACGGTTAGAAGCATTTATGATAGTTTTGGTTTTCAAATCTCAAAAGGTTTCTCAAATGGTCTCAAATGGTCTCTACATTTCGACGTACCGCTACCACGTTTTTCCCATTTAAAAAAAAAAAAAAAACATACGTGTTGAATTGATAACCTCCTCCTTTTTTGAAGTCGGTTAAAAATCAAACGAGCAAAGTCCATCTGATGGTAATTGGTACTATCCCCCATGGATATCTGTAATCAACCCAAGTCAGAATAGAAATTCTTTATTAGATCACATATGCGTGGCTACCCCTGAGGAAGCCCAGGTTGGAACGCGTCGATGAGGTATCTTCTTTACTACTCCAGCAAAAATTCTGCTACTATTCAGCAGAAGAATTCTGCAGCAAAAGAATTCTAAAAATGAGTAGTGTGGAGTCGAACCTTAAGTTTATAATACGGGTTTTAATTGCGACGATTTGTTACAATTATTAAATAACAACCAAGTTACTTGTAATCTCCAAAAAATTGTTGTTTTGTTTATTACAAGCACAATCTTGATCCAAATGAAATGTCGTTTATGTTACGTACCTACGAGTGCATATATACATATTTCTTTCTATATATAGTTCTGAAGTATAAATATACGTAGTGCTTCTACGTAAAACAGGATAGGTTTATTTAATCGGATGCCAATAGCTCTCGATATCTCGGGTTAAGTGCTCCGATGACAAAACATTAGCCGCAACACAATGGAACGTTGACTGTCATATTTATATTATCGCTACATCTACTGACTCCGCTTGTGACTTCGCTTACTTTAATGATTTTGAAGGCATTTCGATCTTCGATTCCAGAGGCACTGTTTTCAAACCAGAGCTCAACAATAGCTTCGGTGAAAGGCACCAAGCCGTCGATTAAGACGTCTTAATCCGATTCCAGAGGCACTGTTTTCAAACCAGAGCTCAACATTAGCTTCGCTGAAAGGCACCAAGTCTTCGATTAAGACTTCTTAATCCGATTCCAGAGGCACTGTTTTCAAACCAGAGCACAACAATAGCTTCGCTCTTTGAAAGGCACCAAGCCTTCGATTAAGACGTCTTAATCAAAGTCATTCCAACTTAGTCCTTAGTGGAAGCGTGTGTGACCTAAGAAAGAAAGTTAACCCTGCCTTGGGTTTTAGATATGTCCATGGACGGTAGCGACATTTACCATCAGCTGGACTGCGTGCTTGGCTACTTCAATAGTATAAAAAAATCCAAATCGGTTCATAAATGACGAAATTATGGAGTAATTTTTTTATTTTTTTTTTCAAATTACTAGCATGTCAATACATACTAGTAATTTTGTTAACCCCTCAAGTTAATTTTGCATACTCAAGTAAATTTTTTGGTTTTGGAACTTGTGACTGTTGTTGCACCGAACAAGCGATATATAAGCGTAAATTAATCGTAATTAAAACGTAAAACGTAAAGTATAGAAATAGTGGTAATTTTTACCCCTGCAAGGCTAATTAGGTTTTTTCATGTATAATCTAGCGAATTTACGATCAAAAAATACTAGAATAGGGTATTTTGAAATATAAAGTCTTCTAATAGAATACATACACATTTGTTAACAATGTAAAAATAATTTTAATTGTACTTTGTACTTGTAGTTTGTGCTGGTTGCTTGCGCTGCAAAAATCATATTTTGATAGTTTGCCTTTGCAACTTCTGCAATATAATATATATTGTTCATACATGTTTCTTCTATTATAATATTAATTTCAATAAAATTGTGTTATATTTTTTTTAATAAGTAATTAATTTAGTTAAGTATACTGGGAGGCATGGGTAATATTTTAATATTATACGTTTCTTAAAAGGTGTATTATGAAGGCCGCTTGAAGCAAAACAACAAGATGTTTGATAACTGCCTGAAGGGACCTGGATTCAAGTTCCGCCTTGGTGCCAAGGAAGTTATTTCTGGATGGGATGTAGGAGTGTCTGGAATGAAAGTTGGAGGCAAGAGGAGAATCACATGCCCCCCAGCAATGGCGTAAGTTGTTTAATTTATATCCATATACATTGGTTTGTCTAATAGTAAATGTAGTGCAAACTAAGATTGTCTTTGAGCCATATCCAAAATCTCTAGGAATGTATTAAATGGTATGCTATGTATATTATTAATTGGAGAGAAATTAAAATCCGAACCGGCGACTCTCTTATACGTATCCCGACTGCACTATAGCTCCAAGGTCGAGGATGTAAAAAAGTACATCAGCAGGAAAACTAACTTCATCGATAGAGAGTCGAGCGGTTGGAATCTCGCCATAGTGTGGATTTCGATTCCTTTGTGGTGAAGGTGCCTACCAAAAATCTGTACCTTCCATTAATGCAGACTTGATGAATGATGGGCGAGAGGTGTCGTAAGTCGGACGCTGACTACTCCGCTTAATATTTTAATATGTTTTTTTATATGTATTACTTTATATTTCTAATATTGTATAATGCGTATTTTTTTTCTATGGCCCTTAGTTATCCGAAATAAAATAAATAAATTAATTAAATACTTTTAATAAGGGATATTAAATGTGAAACATATTAAAATCGCTTCCTTACATCTATATTCTGTACATGTGTCGCGACCCTAGAATTACAGTATGTAACCTCTTTAGTCTGGACTGATCAAGACTCATTTTACTATTTCAGGTATGGAGCTAAAGGATCTCCCCCAGTCATTCCTCCTAACGCGTCACTGGTGTTCGAAGTGGAATTAAAAAACGTGAAATAAATTTTAAATCCCTTCAGTAGTGTTTTTGGTATGTTACGTACATTGTTTGGATCAGTATGAATGTTTTTTGTTTGTTGAATGATTATTGCCAGTGAGTGAGGATGCTGTACAGCATTAGGAGTTGTTGATATGAGTCATCTGTAATTGTTTATTTTTTTATAAATCTAAATTTGTTTTAAGTCATATAAGTATGATAAGCTTGGGGGACTAAGTGCTGCTAATTGCCCCTTTACGTGTATCTTTCGTGGCCACTGTGTCGAAACCATCTAATAGCGCAGTTCATCGAATTTAGTCTTGTTTATGGTACTCAGCTCAATATCAGTGTTTAGGTCTGTTTTATATTTTATTCTTACAGGTGCCTCATATTATATATAAATTTATATATTTCTGACATGGATTACATTCATTATGTATGTCATTAAACTAACGAGTCATTTACTTAATTCCATTTATATAAATAATGTTAAGAAACCACTTTCATCTACTCTCAATCTCAGCAGTATATATATCATCACATACAATTGTTACTTAAGATGGTGGTTATCCTATGTATTTTCAAATAAATTAATAATTTTGCTTTGAACTATTTTGCTAGCATTAAAGCAACTATGCGTATTAAATATGAACTAACAAGTTGACATACGGGCTTTGTCTTGATTCGATTTCTTTCCTAATTTGTTTCTGTAAATCTTTTTTATGCAGCATTCATATATGTTTGTGTGGCATATATATTTTATTGTTTTGTATATTATTTTTGGAATTCGAATCAGGTAAATCAATGTATGCTGACTGGCTCTATTGAAAACAAATAAGTAATCTAAATGTTTGTCTAACTTCGGTGTAATACTTTGATGTCTCAAACTACTAATTGCTTCACAACATATTGTACAGAACAATATGGGTTTGTTTTGAAATTACCTTCAGTATGCATTTATAATAATATTAATCTGTAGTAATTTTAAAATATATTTAAGCTATCTCAATAGAAAGTATTCACAACAAAACATTGTAATAAAACAAATAATTTTATTTCAAAGTACAACCAAACATTTAAGTGACATACCATTATATTTAGTAGTATTACCGTAGTTTTGCATTAAAATTATTGAATATAACCCATATGTTACTCTTAATCTCTTTCAATTAAAATATCTAGGAAAATAGAAGGCAAGTAGTTCTATAATGTAATAGTAGGAATAAAATTACCATATCCACATTGCACAAAGAAATCAATTCTTTTGTCCGTTCTCAATTTTGTAATGTTTATTTTATTGTAATAAAATACAAATTATGCATAATTTAATTTTAACCACATTTGGCATCTTGTAATCAAACATTATTTTTATTAAACATACCCTTATTTATGTTTTACAAACTGTGTTGTGTTCTATCAATATGTTAATGGTAATTCTATTTGATAATTAAAATAAGTCTAAGTAAGCCATAAAATAAGATAATGACTTCTTCATCCTTGCAGGCCATTCATGTGATGAGGGTTGAGTAATTAATAAAGTTAAGATCCAATCTGATGTTTTATTTATTTACCTTTAAGTAATGATTCCCTATTTAGTAACTCGGAGCAACCTCATGCAAATAGAATTGATGGACCTTTGTAGGATGGGACTGTTAATCGGTACGACTTCATTTATTAGGATGCATGGTTTTTAAATTTAAACCCTTATTAATAGAGGAAGTAAGGTCAGTAAAATAAAAGATATTTTAAACTAGAATAAGTATATATTTAATAGTTCCATAAATGCACAGCAATCGCCAAATCTAGTGTCGATTTGTTGTTGGCCGTGAGAGTTAACACGGAAATATATCTTTGAAGGTTAAACTTAAAAAAAACTTGTGAGACAAGTTGTAATACGCAGCGGTCTAGCTTTAATAAAATATTTGTAATTAAAAGAAAAACCTATTTTACTCTGCTTTAATTCTATCGGATTGCATCGTTTCTTTAGAACAATCAGTGGTTTCTTTTGTTCGTTCGTTTTGTTCCTCCGGAATACTATTGTTGCTTTTCTTACTAAAAACACACACACCGCCTTCGCACTTGAATGGAAATTCGGTCTTCACATTCCCATCTGCATCCTTCACGGCCCACGGATTCCAGAACCGTAGAACGTAAGGCTGAATAAATTTATGCCACAAAAACAGCAAAACAGGGATGATAAAACATGGAACACAAACCATTTTTCTAATGCTTAGGCTGCCTTTTTCAATTGATGGCCTAAACAGTCGTTTACTTCGGAATGTGTGTTAAAATATACAACTGTAATTGTAATTTAATAAGGTTTATTGTAAATCCACCGAATATATTGATTAATTTTATGAATCCACTTTTACGTTCAAGTGACATTCAAAATTTAGCAATTCTGTTTGACAATTTGACAAATGACAATTAACCTTACTCAGACACAGACTACGTATAGTGCGTCTATACTGCACAGACTACGCACAGATACTGCGTATGTTTCTTCAATTAGTCTGTGTATTTCGTTTAGCCTAATCAATATTATTAATAAAAATTCCCTACCATTCTAATAGAATGTTTAACTGATTCTATATGAATATAAAACGTTCGCTAGGACGTTTGAACTAAACACGTAGACAACTTTCTGTTAAAGCAGTCTGTTTTGGACTCTATATTGATCATACAAGTGTATTCAGTAAAACTAATGGGAAGCACAAGGGTAAATTCTCTAATAGGTCGAAGAATTACAGACGTGATTTCGTAAAATTTAATCATATCTCTAGAGTCCCACATATAATATAAACATTAATGTACGCAAATTAGTTGATAAATTGTCTATTTATTCTTAATTTTTGACGTACGTGTATGGATACATATGAAGAGAGTACTCCAGCTGACACTGCTTCGCTACCACGACTCTAATTTATCGTGCAAAGTGTGTGATGTGTGAACCTAGCAATATATTACTTACTAAAAATATAACAGTTATATCGCAAAATAAACCAGCGAGCGGCAGCGACTACGCCACTCCGCATGACAGACATATCTATGGTTCGGTAGACGCGACGCGGTGTCGGCGCGGATTCCGCGCCGTCTATACAAACCCTAATAGAATAGTTTGAAGGTTAAAGTTATACAGAATTATAACACTTTTGATTATGACCAACATACTCAGAATTATAGCCGCAATGTACAATTCTGAGGAAAGGACAGGATCACGTTCTACATTAATCATATTCCGTCCCTATAACATTAATGTTTGGATGTCTCAGTCGTAGCATAGTTATGATAGTAGGGACCTACCTATACTGAATGTCTCAGTGTAGGCCATCCAGTCGGATCTCTTGCAATCTGGGAAGGTCTTAAGCTTACCCCACCATATATATTACTTTAAAATTAGTTTGAGGAGGAGTTTTTACACAGATTAGTATTGTCTAGATTAAAATTGGAACAAAAATAATCGTCAAATATACAGAGACAAAGGAGAGAGCAAATTAGTGGGTAATAAATAAAATAATCTAATCAATAAAAAATACTTAGGTATATTAAAAACAAAGAACGTAACTAAATATTTATTATAATAAAAAAAAAACAATATCAATGAATCAATGCATCGAATCACTAATATTATTAGTTGCGCAGAATTCTGATATCTGCATTTTATATAAGTGTATAGGTATAATAATATTAAGCGATTCAAGGACGTATGTAACAATATGCCAAAAATTAGCTACACTTGAGCATTTCAGTAATCACATTGTAGCACCTTTTAAGTAACATATTTAAATCGTTTAATTGTCTATCATAACTTATCTAATCATAACTTTAGATTTACGACATGTTGACGGTGTCAAGATATTGATAAAATTTTTATATAGGTACACTTTATGGCTTATATAGAAATTTTAACTTTAATTTAATAAAAAAATAAAACTTAACGATCAGACATAATTGGATTATTACGCTAACTAGTCTTACTTCATATAACACCGATCAAATATATAATTGCTTATCACGTTTTCTTCTGCTATACCCACAATCACTGCCATAATTAAATAATATAAAATACTAAATTAAATATCCATACCAACAGTGTTAAATAATAATGCCTTTACATTATATTTATAATTTGTCCCTATTGTATTATATATAACCAGTAAATAATTAACAATATTAGTTATAACTATTATACATTCCTTTACATTGAAACAAATGTGCATAAAAATGCAATAGGCAAAAGAACCAAGTTTCTTGCAGGATTTTTTCAGTTTAAACGGCGTTCCGATCTTAAGTGTATGAATTCTATATAGGTATAACCTAACAAAATATATAGCGATTTGATAACAATTTAAAAATTGGTAACATTTATTTTACATTTAAAAACAGGTAGATACAAAACCAATTTTTTAGTCTATTCCTACTGACTTCTGAGGATACCTATAATTTAAAAATATGTACGAAATCAGTTTAGAATGGAATATTATCTGGTAATAATATAGGCCTTGGTCATTTAAATAAATTATAACAATTTGAAAAAATAAAAAAAAATATTATAAAAAATCTATAAATTTATC
Organism: Udranomia orcinus; assembly: GCA_018247775.1. Lineage (NCBI taxonomy): Eukaryota > Metazoa > Arthropoda > Insecta > Lepidoptera > Hesperiidae > Udranomia > Udranomia orcinus. The sequence goes on from DWGW01000660.1 coordinate 8,087, forward strand.
TAGATATAGACGCAATAACTCGCAACTAAAGAGCTTCTTACTGGTTAGCACTCTTATAATTTTATGTACATATTTATGACTTTCTGAGATCTTTCTCACAGCACATGTACCTTCATAACCATTACTTATATCTAATAACATTATAATATAAAAATAGAAAACAAAATTTTAACCATCATTGGTAGAAAAAACATTTTTCACTTCATACACTGTAAATATATTACAATTTCTCACTTTCATTCGTTTTAAATGCCTAGAGAATTGCGCCGTTTACAAAATATGTTTTTTTTAAGTTTATGCAGAACAATTTGAGTCAAAATAAATTATGAATAATTAAGGTTTTCAATAAAATGTTTTTCAGAATCTAAAATCTTATATTTCCATGATCCATTTCAGGCGGTTCCACTTATTTAACTTTTAACTAGCCTTTATCTACGGTTTTACTCGCGTTTAATTCTAGACAAAGAAAAATGTAAACAACGAGATACCACTAATAACCACCCACAATATAATAAATCTTCTAATTCGCAGTTTCTTTTAATGTACAATTTTATTTTAATTCAATATTTGAAGAAAACTTAACTACTTAAAGAACTCTAATAGTATTCAATATAAGTTCAAAAATTTACTTCTAGACTAGATATCTATCGTCATTGTTTTAGGTTATTTAAACAATTTCATAAAGATAAAAAAATGTATGCAGATTTAAAAATGCAAAAGTTTTACTACAAGTGAGAATTGACCCCACAACCATTTAGTTTAATTTAGTATTACAATTTAAATATTTGCATAAATATTTCATCATTACTTTATAACTATTTACAACCTAACTACTCGCGTTTATTGCATAATTCCCATAAGACAGTAACATAAACAAATGAATATAAATTTAAAACGAAAAAATTAAATAGAAGGGCATTCTTCCGCTGCAACTAATACCACTGACTAACAGGGTAAACGAGAAACTAAAGACTTAAAGATTTACTTTACAGATCGTTCTGAAGGTTTTCAGGTCTGTTTCGGTACAAGTTGGTATTTATCGTCCAGCTGTATAGCTTTCTGGAAATTAATCTTTGACATACAACATTATAATAACTAATTTTATAAATTAAGCGGCAATAGCCCAATGGCGAGTAAGTCGAATTTAATGATCAAGATATCGTGTGTTCGATTCTCACTCCCCATTGCACTATTGACGTGAACCAACTCGTAACACAAGCTTTTGTATTACTATCATTCATAAAATATCATCTATCATTCGTAAAAAAAATAACATAAAACTATACCATAAATAGTCACATAATAAATAATAAATTCCGAAAAGACTCAAAAAGACTCTTCTTAAGAGTCAGTACAAACCAAAGTGTAATGGCACGTTTGTATCAATAAAGGAATTAGTTATAAAAAAAAAACGAATACTACTGCTAAAAAGGCCGCGAAAGGTATGTTGGTAACTCCGGCACGTCGTAAATGGGATCTGTAAATGGTGGTAACGTCAAAGCATTAACCGATTTCTCGTAGGCAGTGAACGACAAGTATAAATGGGAAACTCGGTCGATCTCGTCTTCAGTCATAGCAACCGACCGTAATTGCGTTTTGAAGTCAGTATTTATAGGATCACCGCACTTGGGGCAAATGTCTTCAATTATGTACTTATTGGGTCTCAATGACGAATGCTTACATCTGACTGACTCTATATACTTATACTTCCGTTTCTTCATGTAGTCTTTTGGCTTGTAGTCGCCTTCGAAGAGGACGTACAGTTTACTGCGTGGGTTCTTCCAATTCTCGGTGCGACTGATGATCTCTCCCCCGCTTTTCATGAGCGCCGTGTACAACGGTTCCGATGGGTTCTCGAAATCGTAATAAACGGACCTCGATTCCGAACTAGTTTTGTTGTTGTTCTCGATGTGCAGACTGTACCGAAGACAGATTTTCTTTGGCTTGATGCTGCTTTTCAGGTACACGTGAATGGGAATATCTATCGATGCGCAGCCAGACTCCTGGATCTCGTACGGTGGCTCTTGCAGAACTGGAAAATGTAATATCACAATGACATGAACATGAAGTATACCTATTTTTAATAAGAGCCCTATATTTAACAGAATCTAAACTATCAAGAGCCCAAACATTCGATGATAGTATTTAATAAATTGTGAAGACGAGATTTAATAAAAAGGGCATAATAATGCGATATCTACCTCGCTTTGGGTACACGAAGGCACTGGGCGGGTACAGATGGAAGACGACCTTATGGACGAAGGTGCTGATGTCGGAGCCGTGCGAGCCGCGCACCCACACGCGCCAGTCAAGGGCCAGCGAGCGGCCTGATGCTGATCGCCGTGGCTCGCACGCGTGACCCACCTCCAGCCAAACGCGAACACACATCTGGAATTTGATCATCGACATAGTAAGTAAACGCATATAGACGTAGATTAATCTAAACTTAACGTAACCTCACCTAACGTAACTTGCAGGAAATAAAGTAAAATATCGTAACACCAATACATTTTTCCTTTTGATGGCGCACCTAAAAAGTCTAATTTTAAATTTCGCAACTTTTTAATCCTTATATCTAAGTTGAAATAACTCGAATAGATAAGATATTATGAAGTGATCTTAGACCAAAAACTTTTTTTTATTTGCAAGCAGGCAGACAATTTCTATTTTTATAAATTACTTATATTGTTCTCTGAAAAAGGGCCGAGTTAGATTCCCAGTCATTTCTGAAGTCGTTTTAGTTTTTTTTAACATTGCTATTTAACGCAGTGATAACGATGATTCTTGACTATCTTGTTCTATTTTATAATGATGTTTTTAAACCAACTGCAGATATCGTCTTCTAGAAGTATAATTTAATCGTCCAATTCATTCTAGTATTATGTATACTAGTATGAATTGGACATATAATGCAGTAATATTCACTCGGTAAAAAAAATCGATTGTTAACAATCGAAAAATGCTACCTAACTGTTGTAACTGAGGCATACACCAGATTGAAAAACATTACTCTGAACTATCTATTCGTAATATGACCTTCGGCACTCTTGCCGATTGACAATACTTACATGCTCGACGCCCGGACGCAAATAAGACGACGGTCTGAGCTCAAGGCATCACAATCAATCAATTTAACTATCAGATCATTCAACGCCCTCTGCAATATTCAGATCTACATAAAGTTCTCATACCACATTCGATTTTTGTAAATGTATACGATCGGAACGTCGGTTATAAATATGAAATGATCTTTAGTGATTCGAGTGACAATATTGGTAAAATAAAAATCTGGTGCGTAGAAAAAAAAATGATTGCTATACTTTTTCAAATGCAATTTTAGTGATCATTTTTATATATACTACACAAATATCTAGTTTTATTAGAATTTATTAGAAAATTTTCATTTCTTAAATTACTCCAATAGATGAAACATCAAATAGATCTTCTCAAATAGATCTACAATTGTGGTTCTACGACTCTCAATATGTCAATTGAAAGGAGCAAGGACATCATTGAGGTTTAATAAATTACACGCGCCAGTTCTTAACATCAGATACAAAACGAAAGCTTACGACTCTTGGTCTGACGGGAGAAACTTCTCCACCTAACTACACCAAGTTATAACAAGCGTCATCTTTAGTTCTTACATCTTCCGTCATATATAACATAGAACTAAGGACGAAAGAGTCCTTTTAACATTAGTTATTCCGGAAAGCTTTGAAGGGTCCCAGTAGAATATTAAAGAATGTTAAAAATATATTTGAGTCAACTTGTGGACTAATAACCGGGATGATTCATTTCGACTCGTTGTTGGGTGACCTTCAGAGTTTTAGTAACCAATTGCCTGTTTTAAAAATTACCATAATACAAAATTAAGCATAGCGTAGCTTACATAATGACATAACATATTCGTATCATCTGATTCCCTGGTACCTACTCGTCATAATTATTTATTAAATCATAAACAACATTTCTACTTTGCATAGTAAAAAAATAAAAGTAATCATAATTATAAAAATTGTGTTTACCTAGAATAATAATGAGTAGGTTAATACTGACATTGAATACCAACTTTTATTGTTTTAAAAATCTCAAGTAATAGCAATATAAAATAGTGCCATAAACATCTAATTAAGTCAGTAACTGGCTGGTAACGAAATATTTTTTTCACTACATTATAAATTCTATGCTATATAATTAGTTAAAAATTATTAACAAAGCTGTGTTTTAATTGTATTGTATAGATATACGATTTTAAACTCTGATGTTAATAAAGATGCGACAGTACATCCTTGACTCACAACAGCGTAGTGTATTCGAGTAAAACTTGGTTAGTAAAATGATAACATGAAGACAAATAGACAACGTCTTGTTTAGAAATCAAATTGTTTTATAGACTCACAAGAAAATTACACCAAATTCTTAAGATTTTAACGTAACTGCTTAAGTTATAAACGGTTACAGTACCTGCCTATATTAAAAAACTGAACTATGTTTAGTAAATCATTGTTCTATAAATTCTACTTCACAAGGAAGAGAGTGAGCGTTGGCAACAAATTCAAGCGGTTTATTGTTACGTCAGGTCTAGCTACGATTCAACCTTGGCCGTGAATTAGTGAGATTATTCGTAATATTTTAAAACGAGAGACTGAATGTTTAAATGCATCCGTATTATTACCTATTTTTGGTGATGAATATAAGGAACGAAAACAATAAGATAATTATATAAATATACAATAATTGTACGTAAGTTACAAATACAAAATATATGAAGAAACAAAGCACAGTTAAGAAAAAGTTAAATAATACGCTTTAAAGCAACAGGTAAAATGTGAAAAATCATTTTGTTTGCATTGATATATGGATAAATACATACGTATGTGTATGTGAAACTAGTAAAACCGTATTAAAACATAAAGGTGGGTATCCCTAAACAAGAAATATGCACAAAGTAAAAAATAACACAAATATGCAACGAATGTAGTAACATTGTGACTTTTTTCAAATTTGACTTCTAACTAAGAAACTGTAATGAAATGCTTGTCTAATGAGTAACGAGGGAACTAATCCATAATCAATCTTGAATCAGTGATCCTGACACGTCAACCCTAAAATACTCTTAACAATTACCCAATGTCAAGATATTGCCAAAGGACAACTAAAATAGATTGGGTAACGCATCTTTAAGCTTAGAAATGTTCATCGAAATTTGCATCAGCCATCACCAATCTAGGGACAAAGCACGCTCGGTCGCTATTGCTTCAATTAAGCCTATGTTAAGACTGTCAAATGATATATGAAGCTTGGTCTATCTATTGATCGCATCTTCAATCACATGCAATTACAGTTGTATCGAAAATTAGGTTACTCATCTCTTATGTTATCCTTAATTTAAAGAGTGTAGGTAATTCTTAAAAAAAACATTTCTGTAACTCTAAAAATCTCAAAAAGTCTGCATGCAAGATTTGTGTATCTTCAAACTTCAAAATTTACTGTATTTTGACCAGTTATTTTTTTTAAATATAGATAATATAAAAATCTATATATCTGTTATCTACACTACCGGTCAAAAGTTTGAGACCACTATGAAATAATGTGAGAAAACAAATAAAAGTCAACATATTTAA
>DWGW01000661.1:0-13709 GCA_018247775.1 Udranomia orcinus
ACTTCTATCTACCGATCTATTCCTTATATGTCGGAGAAACGGCGCTTGCGATGAGTTTAATTGTTCTAATAGATGTAGTTATAACAAATGCTTTATCACGGTCCTCTGAAGTAACAAACATCATTGTATTTATTATAAATATGTTGTACATTCGAATTTATACGCAGGAATTTTCAAGCTATTATAAATCACTAGGAGTTTCATTTGAGTTCCGATGGGACAAAATACACAATTACATGAGAAGAGGAGATATAAATAAAGATCCACGACAGTTTAAAGTATAAACGCCAATTTACAAAGTACTTGGCTAAACAATTATTTTTCTAGAGCGTTAATGTACCACAACCCATTTTCTTAAGAAAAGAAGTCAGCAGCTATCTTGAAACGCAAATAAATGGACGGAACGCTAAATACCTATTCTATTGTGTAGCATGAATAAAAAATACGGCAGAAATTGTTCGTAATACACTACGGCCGGAGAGCAGCGGAAGCTTAATTACACTGACCGTCCTCTATAAAATCAAACATAATTTTATTATTTAACGACCTCCATCAGGGTAATGAAGGATAACTTCATTTACTTAGCGGCGGCGGCGTCATTTAATAGAAGTGCACCGAGCTTGTAAATTTTCATGTTTTAATATGCGGTGTAACGGTGTAACTTGCATCGCAGTTTATTTTTATTTAGAACGCAGGATTTGTTGATGGCAAAATCGTAACGTTGCACTAAACTTACACACACAAATCGAACGAGCTAAAAATAGATCAACTATAGGGGAGAAATGTAATAAATAAAAATAGGTTATTCTATATCAACCGCAGGCTGCGTCGTTCCTTTTATAACTTAAGGGCAAATAAAGGGGTGTAAATTCGTACCATTTATCCTATAAAATGCCTATTACATACCTACATTAAGTATAACATGATTCTTTGTTACGTCAGTGATAGCAACATCGCTACATAATTAGATATAAAGGATAAATATTAGTAGCAACGACTACATGTAGGAACGTCGACCCGTCTTGTTCTATTAAATGCTCGTGACCATCCCTGGCTTGCGGCATTTCCGACTGAGACACTGCTGGAAAGATACACAAAAAGTCTTACTTCGCAGTTATCTCCAGAATCGTCCCATGTACATGGGTATTTGTAACTAGGGAACAGTTCATTCTGTTTGTGGTTAAAAGACAAGCAACGTGCCACACCACAAATAACCACCAAATCGATAGTAAAACGAAAATAAGAGAAACTTAAACAACGGAATGTTTATAAACATGCTCCATTGCGAATAAAGTAGGTATTTTAATGAGGTTACACTTGAAATAAATCTCATTGATTCAATCCTAACGCTCTTTAACAGTTTTAAGAATTAACTCGAACGTAAGATCTTAAAATCTAGCAACGATATCATTTATTTAGTACTTTCCCAAACATACAGGAATTTGGCCATCAAAATGTACTGTCTTCGGGGTTGCATTTCATTAATTAGTTTTAATTATGAATATGGTTTGTTTAAGTAATTATTTAAGTTGAATATAAGTGATCACCAGGATATCACAATAAATTACCATCAACTAATATGTAAAGACTACATAGACAAACGTTATTTTATTATATACATTAGAAATAACTATAATTTCTCAACCATTTTACAGGTAAGTAAATAATATAATTTAGGTACATAAAATAAGTGTTATATGATGTTGTGTTTTATTAGATAGAAGCCTACGAGCTTTTTTATCAGATTATTTGTGTTTATACTGTACATACATTACATACATCGAATTCATTATATTATTACAAGCACTTTGTAAGAACTGCGTGGGGCATAAGTTTCGTAATGGCTCCGGCAATTACCGTGTAATTATTTACAAGTGAGGAGCACATTTCGCGAGCTTAGAGATAATCATGAACGTAAAACGCGAATGTTATAAATGGCCCCAGTTTACGAACGCTATTAAAGGCGCTCATAAATTTTATACTTATGCTTTTTACAAATTTATTTTCACGACCCGTGGAGCATAATACGTCATATATGGCACGTATATTTGATATCTGCTGTATATAGGGTCCAGGGTGTATTTTAAGGTGTTACCATAAAACTTACATATTTTATAATATTAAAAAACATTTCAAGAACAAAGTTAAAAATAATTTTACCAAGTTCCTACTAAAAAAAATACAAAGAAAATTTACTAATGATTTCTACAACATTACATAAATAATAACATTTCACATTTCTTATTTGATACATTATAAACTTACTTCAATACTTTTGTAAGTAAATATCTAGAAAACGATTGAACAACAATACAACACATATGTATAAAGTACCTAAGACTTTTTCCGATTACTCGGTACATTACTTACTCCAATGAAATACGAGTTAAACTCTAAAAATCAAACGACAGCTTCCACGAGACAGCAATTTCTCTAATTTATTTAAGTACCTGCAATTTACTTAGTATAGGGTTTTTTTCTCTCTACTTACAAGAAATCATTTATATGTTTACTCACTTTCATGTTTCAGTTCATTTATTTGTAATCTACATTTATGTGAAAAACGTATAATTATTGTGTGTGCATCACTCAGCGGCTCACATAAATTCAACTCATAATTTTCATGTCAAAATACGTGTAAATTTAGGTTACATTTCAGGGATCATGGAAGAAATGCAAATGCAGTATTCAGTATTCATTCTTATACATTATTTCATATTTCATATACATAGTCGAACAACCAACTTGTATTTTTACAAAACATTTTAAACTTCAATATTTTACATCATAATTTTACCTTTATTTGCGTCCCAAAGAAAAATCTGATTATTTACAATGTGCAATATGAATAATGTTACAATAACACCTCACACTACAAGAAGCAGCAATTTTAAATACATGTCGCATAGTCCGTAAGTTTCTCCAATTGAGTGATGATAATGACGCGTCTCACTGTCGTCTCCTTTATAAAATTGAAATTACACATGGCATTGCCCGTGTTATTTCAAATCCTAGGACAGTCCTAGAGCAAATGTAGAGATAGAAAAATAATAGTAACAGTAGTTTTATAAAATTAATCACTTAAAAGTTCGGACCAGTTTTAATACATTGACTCTAACCACAAACTAAATAGTTACATTTGTAAACTTACGCCTACCTATTAAATAAAAGCGCTATAGAAAAGAAAATCATCGCGAAAACCATGCATTGATTCGTTTGAACACCTAAACAATATGTGCTTGATTTGTATAAGAGTAGCGTAAAGTAAATACGCTAGTATCGTATCCGACACTACTAATAGGTAACTACAAAGTCGTTTAAAGTAAACTATGTAGACAGACCGCGCTAGCAACTATTTCTGGCACTGACAACCTTCGGACCAAATGTCTACAGAGCCAAATAAAACTCGCTTTGAGTAATGTTTCCTGGGAAATAAAAGTTCCGAAAGTGATTTTAGCTGTTTTTTTTTATAATTTAGCACAAACAAAGCTCAATATTAATGCGAATAAGTTGAAAGGTCGTGTCGATTTTATAATGATTCTTATCTTTATATAAATAGGATTCCAGTGTGAGCGTTGACCTATGTTTAGTTTGTTTGTACTCACAGAGGATTAGCTAGCTGTTAGCTATAGCTATAGTCAGTAAACTAACATTTATTACGCGAAAGACAACGCAATAAAAACCCTAATTTTGTATGTAATTATCAACCTGGTGTACAAATAAAGAGTATTTGTATTGTAAAAAGAAATTGTATACTTTAATTATGATATACTAATCCCAAATATTATCTCCTCGTACTTCTTCTTCTAGTACCTTAAAATTTTTATGTTCGGTCCATGGATCAGTGACAACATAAGGGAACTGTGACTTGCGTAACCTATCTTTGACAGAAGCTTGTATTTAAGGATAGAGCCGATCCAGTAGGGACTCTTAGTTACAGAAATTTCAAAGTTATACATACGTTTACCCACAACAAAGATACAGAGGGCTCAAAAGTATTCTGAGTAGCTTCGACAAGAGGATAGTACACATTTCCCTGCTTGTTTACTAAACTCGGCGGGTTCTCTACAACGCCTACAAATAATGTTTGAGATTTACGTACTTATTATGTATGTAGATTTTTGAAAACGTGTACTAACATCCTACTTATATTATAAATGCTTTATAAATATATCCGCTACTACTAAACGGATTTAGATAAAACATTTACAGAAATATAGCTTATATATCAAAATAGTACATAGACTATAATTTATAAAGAAATATAATTGGCCCCAATATGACGACTAGTGATAAGTAAGTCGAAAAAAACTTGCCATTCTACTTATATGACGCGGGCAGAGCCGCGGATAAAATCTGTTAGACCTATATTATGCTAACGATATTCATATGTTGTCATATCACCTAACATTACAGCAAATATAATAAAATATATGTCTGGGCATCGTTCGCCTTTTCTTTCTTACCATTCCTGAATAGGATTATTAAAGCGTGTCTCGTCGTAAAGCGAATATATTTATCGAGCTATAAACAAAACTACATAATCATAAAATATCATACTTCGTTATTCGGAGAATTCTCACCCTCCATGCAAATACGAGCCGTAAAAGAATAACGTATAAAACCTACCGTTCATTGAAAGTTACGTGTCGCGTTATAATATCAATGTTTACTGAAAAATACAGATTTTAGCGGCCAATTTATGTGCGTATTTGCTCCCTAGGTTTAAACTAAGCTAAGCATACGAGATTTCCTAAATATTTCGCTAGTAATTATTCATTCTAAAACGTAGTATTTTTATTTCAAGTTATGTTCAAACGTATATGTAGTTTTCATTATAGGCTTCACAACAGTAACAAAAAATCACACAGCACTATTAAACAAACTGTATACACTTATTATAAACCTTACACGTGAAGAGAGATATGTATCGAAAAAACCTTAAAAAGATTCCCAACATATTCCTGAACTTCTATATATGTAATACCTACATACCGTTTAATGAATTACTATAAAGGACTTACAACGTTAATTTATCTCCCCACACTCCAGGTTGATATATAACGCCTTATCCTTTTTATTACGATCCCAGGCAGGAATAAGATAATTCTGACATGAGTCTTTCTAGTTTCATAAATGTGGACTACTATATATCTATAAACGCGCCAATGTCTAGAACACTAATAAAATTTGTTCCCTCGCAATTTCTATGTAAAAGTGTTTGTAGACATAGAGCGGAACTCCCTATTTCCAATAAGAGATATTGGTAAAATTCCTGCAATTCCATTTGCTCGCGCTGTAATAGTAATAGCGTTCGATAAATGCTGCGTCGCAATAATTTTGTAGCCAGACCAGATGTTAGGTTAGAAAGTTAAATAACCCATACGTTACTTTGCTTTATTACTTTAAAACCCTAAGAATAACAATCGAATTAAAAAGCAAATTGATATTTGGTTTGGTAATGTTTTTTACTCGATCGAAAAATAACAGTGGCACTTTCACATGAATCTCGCAAAGTAAAACCATGACATTTATAACGAAGCCGAATATTGTATATTGTAATAAGACGTCTCTATGAGATATGACTGTGAAATTGTTAATGTCCTCTTAAAAAGAGGTTTTGGTTATACTTTGCATAGAGCAAAATTTCATAGGTATATTTATTGTATATTGACTATGAATACAAGTACATATATGTATATATGTGGTGTAACTCATTTTGGTAAAAATGGTGCTGAGTATTCCCGTCCATATATAACTCTTATTCCCCTAAGAACGAGCCCGTACTTCGTAGCCACAGAGATACCAATTCTCAAGAAGACTCACAGGGCATAAGCAGGAAAACTTAGGCTTTTTACTTACTCAGATGTTGGCAGCACGACGTCGGCAATTCAAAATCGTTAGTTCTTAATAATAATATTCCCCCTGCTGTTTTGCGTTAATAAATCGATGTTAATACTAATATACGTTAAAACCATCTACTGTAGTAAGCTCCTCGACACTCACGTGTACGGCGCGCCGAGTCTACGTATAAAGTTTAAGTTAACGAAACTCCGTATTACTTCGTCGTCCGCTTTCATTATAAGCCATGAACTTTATTTCCACTCATTTACACAAAGTTTATAGATATTCCCAGAAGCGTACGCCTACACGTTTCACTTGTTATATTTACGAATAGTTAATTATCCTCGTATTATGTTTTTAACGTAATGGTAGAAGGGGAATTTTCTACTTATATTCACTTAACTTTATTACCGCGACGTTGCTTGCGTATGGGATTAAATTAAAAAGAAATCAAAAACCTTATAATGTTTTTCCGTCTTATTACTACTTACTCCCTTTTAATTCTCACCTACAAAGTAACGCTCATTTCATTTCAGGATCCTTGTCTCACTAGCTGCTTATTATTATGTCAACCAATTATTGTTTATATAAATTGAAAAAATAAACTCTCTCACTCACTTTGTACGCTACTACTGTCTGTTAATAGTCAACTTTCAAGTAATTAAAGTCACATGTCCACTATCTACTATGAAACAAAGGACTTCAACTTAGCTTTTGCTCACAGCTCTGTCTGCGTTTTAATGTAGACAGAACAAATACTACAAAATCTCAAGTAGAAAACTTCCGCAAGATATAATTTCCGGGATAAAAACTTAGAGTAGTTTTTCCCTGGAACCCAAACTATCTATCAACTATCTGAAGATAGTCTGGTGTGAATACAAAATTTCATCTAATTCAGCGGTTACAGCGTGAACAAAAGGTAACAGACAGGCAAAGCATTACTTTCGTATTTAGATATCATATTGTTATAGTATTGGATATTATCGGTTACATAGATCATTCAGTATCGAACAGCTATTACTCTATCGTGATAGTTTTCTTTGCCGGAGAAAGATTCGCAGCACAACTTCATTATAAAGCAGCAAAGCCGGGGGAAGTTTGTTAGAAACTTTTCCGAGCCGCCCGCATGTTGCCACTTTGTAACCACCCGGCTGGTTTTAATAATGTGCAATAAACCACACTAATTTGTTCCTTTATCACACACCAAAGCGATGTAATATGCTCGAGCCTTGTAATACTAATTATAGAATTAATTTATTGTGGCGTTTTGTATGAGAAAATCGGGTGTTTATATACGCATTTGACGTCCGGTCCGTAACTGCAACTGATACGGTATTGTAGTAAAGATTTCGATGATAGACTTGTATTATAAATATAAATACATGGTGTTATTATTACTAAATGTCGTTTTTATAAATATATATAATCATATCTCCATTCAAAATCCAGCAACTGTTGGTATTCTGAGCGTCTTATATCATTCTACACTTATCCCTGTTTAACACACATCTTCAAGTTTTGGTTATTTTTACTACCTCCTTACTAGAGTTTATACAATTAAAAAACATACCAAACAACAGTACCAAAATTCTAAGTTCCAAAACGTGTCAGATAAAATTAAATTCACCAGCTCAATAATAGAACAAATCTGTTATAATACAGACGATGTATTTGCCGATAAATTGCTGGGAGTAAGTTTAATTTTCACAGCAACCGCGCCGTACCCGTCTTATTAAATCGTGTCACCCATTTCATTAGACGGAACCGCGACGTACCCGAATTGTGGTTCATGGAAATTCTATGAAAGACTCAATATTTACGGCTGACAGGTATTAAGCCAATAAAGTATAAATGAGTGTCAATTTGAATATTTCTTGTTAGTAACGAGCGTAGAAAAATACATAGTTAGATTCTATGTTGTGAATATTTTATTTCGTGTATCACGTAATAATAGTGTAATACATACTAGGTAGGAAATTTACTAAAAGATATATATTATCATTACTTTAAATACCATTTACAATCGTGTCCTTACCAGCCGTTCAGGACATCTGAACACAAACAAATAACATACCATAGATTTATAAGTACCAAAACTCAAGTCTTATTCAGATCTGTTTCAGATTTCTTAAAAAAAGCGAATAGGTATATTCTGATAAATTTTTGCATATCGACTACCAGACTGTGTCGTGTCCTTATTTTCGAAACACGTTCGTAATTAACATTATTAAAGTCATCGATCCGCTTAATGGACAACCCTCGTCCCTGGAGCGTTACAAAAACATTTCAACAATTTTAAACAACCTCATTTCACTATAACAGTTTAACAAAAGTTCCCTTCTCTTAGATAGTCGCGTTCGTATCCGAGGTACGAGAAACCCGATAACCTTCCCTAACTCTATTTTGCAAATCCAAAAGCGAAGCGAAAATAAATCGTTCCTACGGGAAGCATTTTGTTGCCTACATAAGAATATTCAGTGACTACACTCTCATGTTCAACATTTCCTTTGGCTACGTTTTAAATGTATGCGATCCATTTCAGTTTGTGACTATCAATTGCATCGATAAAGCTTATTTAATTTTATATATAAATATGTTTAGAAATTAAAACCAAGTGAGATGGTTGAAGAAACATTTTCACAAGTAGATATTCATTGAACAAACTCAAGCGTTACAGTTATGCCTGAAATATCATCAGACATCCACGGATAAACATCTTCCGCGAAATTATATTATATAGAAGATTGCATAACATATTGTATCTGTAGTAGTTTCGTAGCATATACTTAGCATTGCCTTCATTTAAATATATACAAAGGAGTAAAGAAACGATTCAGACGCAAACAAAGTAGAAAAAATAAATTTAACAACTTAACGAAGGACTATTTGATTTCGTACGATGATTTCACCGCAAAAGTTACCACTATGATAAAAAAGAACAAAAACTAAATTGAAGAAAGTCTATATAATAAGACGAAATAATATAAATTACTGCGAATCAAATCCACGTCAGGGAAAACCACGAGACTACAAATCATATTACCCATTTCAATAAAATTAATAGGCTTTAAACACTGATATGAAAGTAAAGTGAACTCTGTTAAAAGACCTATAAATAATAAACTCTATTAAAAATGTCTTAAGGCGGATCTTAAGCTCCCTCTAGAAATATTATTTTCGTAAAGGTCACGATCTGAGCTCATTATCGGCTCCCACGGGACAACAACGTTCTATCACAATGTAGTGTAATTAAGTTTGACGTGATTACGTAGCGAAATTGCCGATCCTTCACCGATATTAGCCAGTAAACTTGATATAAAAAAAGAAATAACCATTGCTAATTGAACGGCAATAATTGCAAAAGCTCAAAACAAAATGTTGAAATGTTTTAAGAATTTGACTTTTCGAATTAACTTTTAAAGTATTTTTAAACTTTTCGTGGCATACGATTATGCCTTGAGAATGTACATTATGTGTAAAATGTACAGTAGGTGTACCAATTGCACCCAACAAAAACCATAACACTTCTAAGAGCACGTTAATAAAAAAATCCAATACTCTCAGTCTTCGGTGTCGAATATTGCTTGAACGAATCTCCGTCAACAATCTCGTTAGATAATTCTCGTATGTTTCCCCAAAGCGACGTGTTGTGACGAATGACAGACAGCGCACATGCGTCATGTGGTATATAGAAACGTTTTATCGGAGACGTTATAACGTAGCCGTACATCGAGAAAGCTTGTGAAATAGTGCGCCCGTGGTTTAGTACGTCGTAAATCTGCCGCCAAGGGACACTATGAGACTGCTATTAGCTTGAAAACTCCTCTATTACACCTTAGTGTGTTCACACTGCTTCTACAAAGCTCAATTTGCTAAGAAAAACAGTTAGGTTGTATTTACCACGGACAGTGGTCATTTGGAACACCCGCTGCGGTCGTTACAGTGTTACTCCGTATTAAGTATTTTGTCTCGTGTCGTCTTATCAGAGTAATTAGGTCCAAAGGGAAAACTTCGTGGTCGACGGCTTAATAGGTTCCTATTACTTGTGAAACTACTAGCTGCGCTTATCCATAGACAAGGATACTGTGCATCATATATAGTATGAATGGAGTTTTGAAACTTCTATATTCTCCACCTAAATATAAAATAATTTTATTCGATCAATTAAAGAGTTTTAATATCTATTATATTTCTTGTTGGTCAAATGCACCGATTAATATACTATTATCCCACCTATTTTTGCTTTATAATAGCATTTAAGTCTATTTTGAAGATTACGTCACATTTGCGAGATTCATCTTCCGATTTTTATTATTGCGATTTAAATAACTTTATTGATATGTGAAAACTGTTCAATAGTATAATTATGCGACGATAGTAATTTAATGCCCTGTTCTCAAAATCAAATGTCGGTGCACATCTTTTCGTATTTCTATTTATTTAGCTATTAGTATTAGTATTTATTTATTTTTCTCAATAATATTCAAAATTTATAAAACCCAAAAAATAGTTGCACTTACTCTTTGAAAAATCATAAGTATTCATAATTTAACAATATTGGTCTTAAAACTGATCAAGAAATGATTTCCAGACTCTTCGCACATCGCAAGCGATTCGCCTAACTAAATAAAATTAGCATACAAATGAAGAAACGAAATGATTGGCTCGTCGGTGCATTGATAAAACGGACGAGGTATAATAACATTTTTTCACTTCCACGAAGTTAAATTCCATTAGAAGTTGTTGTTGCTTCTGAAATGAAGTGTCTCGGCTTCACGTTATTTCAATTAAAAGAAGCCGCTCGCTTCTGGTTCAGCTTACTGCCGGCCAGTGATTTGCAGATTTAGCTCGATTGTCTAGCTAGCTAGCACTAGCTTCGTTAGCTAAAATAAATTTGTATTTAATGTTGTCTACTCTGTTTAATTGGAACTAAGATGAGTGATAACAACCGTTACAATAACGTTTGCAATTTGCCCCTTTTTTATTTACCCTTCTTCTAGTAAGACTTCTATTAAGACTCCACTAACATTTCACAAATGTATAATACCATAACGTAATGTATAAATCTTTCTTCCACTTTATGTATGTATAATTTGTGCTATACTTATATAACGCGTGTAATCTTGCTATTTTTTACATAAATTATGCTTCGAATACAAGATATAAAATCTGTTTACTCATTTTAATTTGTTGATTGTTGATTTAAAAGAAATCTAATGTGGCGTAATTTCTGGAAACGACAATAAAATTTATTCACAAAGCTCAAACTAACTAGAATCAGTAAACCTGGGAATATTATGTGTTTCGTCGAGTTCGAAGCCGCGTGTAAACCTAAATATAATAAAAATTATACATCATAAACAAATTCTTCTACGTGCAAATTGGTCGTTTTTAAATTCTATATTTTTGTAGAACCAGTGAACTATCTATTTTGAAATGTAGTCCTAATAACGATGAAAACTACAGCAGAAATAAACTCCGTGACTTAGAAAATACTTATTACGATGCCATTATCTATTTAAACATGAGCAACAAACTTGGAATCTTTTGTCCAATCTACTAGATTGGAGTGCCAAGTAGACCTCTGTAGATGTCAAAACTTGAAGCCAAATAGAAAATGTCGCTGTGACTTAATGACTCAAGCAATTATTTGTGTTAAACCAAATGGTAAAAATAAATGTTAGATTTCCCTTCGCCCATTTGCTACTGAATTCAAATCATTAATAAAAACACTGGACTATCTACCTACTACAAATTATCATTAGGTTTTTATGGTCACTGTCACCACGAACTTCAATAAGGATTGAAATTCTATCTTAGACCAACTAAAAATACGTTATCTCTGAGGACTAAGTTGAGACGCCTGGGTCGAGTGTCTCCCCTTACTTCTAAGGTGGTAGAACCTTTTACAGTTCGGCTCCGGGGGCTTCACCGACACATCTATTTCTGCTTTATAACAGCAGTGTTCTTAATGCGCCTAAGAACTAAGTTAGAACGCCTCGGTTAAGTATCCTTTTGGCTTATTGCTGTTATAAGTATTAGTCAAAATTGACTACAACCACGTCTACTAGACGGGAGTACTCCGGACGCACGCAACTGGTGTCCATTGGATCGATTCTTATACTAAAATATATTTATCTATATTACTTATTTTACTGTTTATGTACTATATGTTACCCGTACAGTCCGTTAACTTAGTCTTTCCATTTCTACTAACCAATGAATAAAATTACACCGTCTTCTGCAGTGAAGGTCTTTAGATACTTTTAAATACGAATATATTTTGTTATAATTCACTATATTTAAATGGATTATAGATTTTATTTGATCTACAATTCTTAGTTAACCAAATAAGTAAATAAATCATTTTGTTTGAAGATTTAGTCTGAGCAAACTTTTGCAATTAGTTGGAATGATCTTTAGTTACTTCTAAAATTCTTGTTTACTCCGAGGCAAATAATGCTTCAGAGTAAATTAAACAAAGCCTAAAACTGGGATTTGTAACAATAATTACTGTCTACACAATAAACTTGACGTGAGGTGTGATCAAAGGAGATTCCAGGAGCGAGGATTCTCATTCCAGATATGTATTTACAATTGATGTTACATATTATGTAATAATAAAACATTCGCTACAGGAATCTTCCCCTTACACGCGTGTTTGTACCCTTTTAACTCATTTTTCTTTTAATCATCCAAATTCAAAAATCTAAAAAAATGTAACATTTTGCGTATATATTTACTATTACATGTTGATTAGAAAAACAAAAATCATGATTTTAAAAGAAGTCATTCGCTTCAGTTATGTTCAATATGTTAGAGATTTTATTATATTATTATTTCGTATTTGCGCCGCAATAAAAGCAATATTATTTGGCCAACATTGCGTAAGTGGGCAGTGGGTCGAGTGACCGATGTTTCCCGTCTTCCAGCCCGCCTCACAGTCCACACATAAATCCGAATTTATTCACAACACACTCTATTTTTGAAATCATACCACGAATTCAAACTGTTTGCGGTTTTTAGATAGATTCATGATATGGCAAACTCGTAACTTTATTGCGTTTTGTGTTGATCTGTTTAACATTTACATGGAAAGTTCTATTTAAACTGATGATTTCTACTAAACTGCAAAACTTATTAAGACAGTTTTAATAATGTAGTTTTTGTTAACAATCTTTTTAAATATTACTATTTTAGCCTGTCTACTTGTGTAGGCAATACTGAAATGGAAGAAAGCGTAGATTGTCCTACCGATGATAAAAATCTCAATTCACGTAATATGGAATCTGAGATCCCGAGAAGAAATAATACAATCCCCACATTTACAATTCTTTTGAAGGATGAAAACAATGTAAACATCTTTTAAGGAGATATCAAATTTTTTTCTTGAAATCCAACTTATTTTTAACGTGGCAACCAATGAATGAATTACGTAATTTAACTTTGATTGTACCAGCGAATGTATTTATAATACGTCTCATAACTCCTTATTGATTAATGAACGGAATAAATATCCATATTATTTCTTAGAAACGTTTCCGTAGTAGAATCCGCCGCGCGCTTCCGTCGAATGGAGAGTTTCATTAAAAGCCCGTGCCACAATGAAAATATCATAAGCGAGGTCAAAATCTGCGCACAAACTCCTGAGTATTTGTGTTTGTATGCGTGTTACATATTAATGATGACTTTCTTTAAACGTACTACTGGAAAACATTTAAAAGTCTGCTTATTCGACATCTTACCATCTTTTAAATATACACCCATATTTTTTAATTACCAGAAAACAAAATATGACGGTATCTACTGCTTTTACTGATCACGTCTGCGAAAAAAAAAAGTTGAAAATCGATGTTCGAAAAATT
>DWGW01000662.1:0-13699 GCA_018247775.1 Udranomia orcinus
GCATTCCTAATAGAAAAAACCCAATAACATTTTGCCCGACTCGGGGATCGAACCCTCACGCTCAGCAGTCGCGCTCGCGACCGCTACACTAACGAAGCAAATATAAAGTATATACATATATCTATAATTTAGTACATTCGCAAAGAAAAAACTTGTTCGAAAAAAAACATTTCGACCCACTGTATTTTCTCCCTTATGTAGAGTCAACAGATCTTACTAACTTATCATTAGGAGCCCAGCTTCTTCATTTCCAATGTCGAAAACGAAGTTCCAAAGTCATCGTCGGTCCAAATTAAAAAAAAGGAAGTTCACTTTAACTTCGTGGCCGAGTCATATTTATATTCTGAAATATCACTGCCGTAAATTTAAAAATAGCAGTGGATTCGAAAAATGGAACAAAAAAATTGTTCAGACTTAGACTAGACTTCTCTATTACTCAGACCTCCATCTGCGCGTGGCATTTGAATATTTCAAGCACAAAGCGCTTCTGGAGTAAAATGTAGCTTATTAGAGCCCTCTATTATTTATATTCCAGTTGTAATTGGACCGCAACACAACTATTAAAATGAATAGTTTGTTTCTTAGATACCTTACTTTCATACCTAAAGCACTGTGTTTATGGTACATTCTTATGGTACTACACTAGATTTTCCTGTATCATTAATGGGGACTGTGGAACAAAACATTATTAAATTACCAGGTAACTAAGTAAATTGATAGTAACATTTACATAATTGAACAGTTAATTATGTTAATACATCCAAAGATTCCTAATTACAGTCAATCCAAACATAGTTAGTTCCCACAATTAGCATAGCAGGTAATAATAGGCTCTGAATAATTTCGCGGCTTATAACCGCGAGCGATAAATGGAAATTGACGTAATCCGCATTTTGCAATTTCAGGGCGACTCGTTATTGCGACCACGTAATGTCGTTGTCTAACCGTCTACTAGTAAGATAAAACTATATTAAAACTATGAGTGGTATATAGTGCTATGAGATAATTTAATATGATTGGATTCATGTTTTTACTGCTTAAATTCATCTTTAAATAATATGGACTTAATTACATTTCTTAATAATATGGATGGATGAAAGTTTGTGAGTCGGTAATAATTTGCTGTTTTACACATCACTAGCAAACGTGACAATCTACCACCCTCTATACCTTTTGTTGTAAATGAACTTAAATTTGTTTGTTTGTTTTAAATGATAAAAATATTTCAATGTATCATATCTTCATCAAATTTAATTGTTCGAGAAGTTCTGCTTCCAAGTTTCTTCGATTACAAAAATCTTCTGGTTACAAAAATCATTTATAACTTAACAATTATAACATACACAGTAACTAATTAGTTACAGAAATTACATTACAATACTATGGCATCAACATATCATCCAGTCGTATCGCGTACAGTGAGACAAGTCATTCTTAAGTTACCAAATTTGCACCCACATTAAGTAACCGAGATGAAAATAATGAGAAATACAAATACGTTGAATAATAGGCGGGGTGGAACTCTAAACATTCTGAATGTAGGCAGGAACGCGACACTTCCGTAAACAATGATTAAGAGATGTTGGGTAACAAGAAGATATATTCGCATACGGGTTTTAGAGTACCAGGTTGTAGATTTAGGTCTAATTTATTCTCCTTAGTTTATTATCAATTTCCAGATGCGATTTTTTATTTTATTAAACTATTAGCAATACATAAATTTGACTTACATTTTAATTAATAAAAAAATTGTCTTTCTCCCTCTTTCTCTCCAATCGACTAATTCATCATCAAAATGTTTTCATAGCCAAGTTTATATTAACAATTGTAGTTGTAATTGCGTACTATAATTACTTTATTTCTATTTCAGAACTTACACAACTGAGTCAAAGCCCAGAGGGAATAGTTAAGTTTTTATTACCTAACGTTTGTATCGTAAATTTTACGACATGAATAATGAAATTATAAATAATGTAAACCGTGGCTCCAGCAGTGCGAGGGATGGATACAAAACTTTCCTCTTTCGTGGAGGTAAAAGTAATTTAACTTGATAAAAGTACTATTTGCTAAACTAGTGTGTTTTCCTCGCGCCACTAATAAAACATTCAGCTATTCGCGTTGTGAAGTTTCACAGCTTTTATATCATTAAGGTCTATTTTATAAATTAGAAAAGTTTTTAAACAGCGCATTTACATTTAGGGATAGGCAAGAATAAAGTGCAATTCATTATTTTATGAAAACATGGCACATTGGCTGCTGTGTTTCATTATGCATCGTTCAAAGTAGTGCTTTCTCTTTTGTTATTGATTGTCGTTTTGTTAGTTTTACGTGATTACTGTTTATTATAATTATTATTAACATAATGTAATATTTACTTCATATCCTGCAATGAAAGCTAAACGACTTATGTTTAGAATTTATATACTTACATAGTATTGCTGGTCTGAATATTTTCAGCGTTAGGACATTTTTCGGGTTTTGTCACCAACATGTAAGTTTTCACAACATGTTTCTGTTTATACAAATCAAACATGACAAGGACATGTTTGTGAAAATAAATGTAAAGATCCTTCTTTTCTGATAAAAAACCCACACTAGGCAGAATACATTAAGCGACACGTATTATTAGTGTGGTGCTTGTTATTTCACGCCCAAGTCCAGAAACTTTATTATGTCGATTGGCGACCATATAAAAGTCAGTTGTGTGAGTTACATATTGACTGTCCGACTTCGACCGGGTAAAGTAATAAAATAAAATGAAGGATTATTACATACTAAAGACTTTGTGCAAGCGGATTTTTCAGATAGGCTCCGGCAATTTTTGGTATGAAGAAGAGGAAATAGTAGACGATGGAAAGATATTATATAAATTATACGGCTTTATTGTATTTCTTACGTATGGATTCATGACCTTATTAGAGATAATGGCGGCCATGTTTGGGAATTTTCCTGAAGATGAAAAACGTGACTCGGTAACTTTCGCTACGAGTCATACAATTGTTATGATTAAAATATACACTGTTATATCCAAAAAGAAGTTAATAAAGAAATTGAACCACGATTTGGTGCGGGTCTCTGAGTTGTACGAGCGAAAGCCTCTCATGGCGGAGAAGTATCGAATTATGAAGATCAATGTAGTCGCATATTTCGTGACTGTTTACGGTTCGGGTGCTTGCTTCGTTTTTGAGGGGTTCCGAAAGATGCATGAAGGTAAGTCTTCGTTGAAATCGTAATTTAATCAAAACATTGATTACAATATTGATATGCGAGGAGCGCTTTCGTGTAAACAATCTTGATCTTTACTTTTCTTATTATTAAATATGGACTCAAGATATGTACTATACCCACAGTTATGTTTCGTTTCAGGGTCTCATTTTGCAACAATCATAACTTATTATCCAGCTTTTGAAGACAATTCTACATTAGCATCTGCGTTTAGATTTTTTACAACCGCGGTTTTGTTAGTGATGTTGTTGTCAATGATACTGACTGTAGATGCCTTTACAATGGTTACTTTAATCATGTACAAATATAAGTTTATTACGTTGAGAGAATATTTCGAGGAGTTAAGCAAAGAATTTGAGGCAAACAACGTGCCAGGTAACTCAAAGCAGGCTGTTGAAAGGTTGACAAATGGATTTGTTGAAGGCATTACAATGCATAACGAGCTTATAAGGCAAGTACTCTGACGTAAATCGTACTTTGTAACAGCTTTATAATAAACTTGAAATAAGTGAAGGGCTTATTGTATCAACGTTATCTTTTATAATGCTAAAATAACATATTTCGGTTAAAATTACATATTCACACAGTTAAAGAGATCAGAAGAAGTTTAATAATAGTGAAATTTAAATTTTTGTAATTAATTTTGCATTTATATGCCATTGGTATGGTCATTGTGGCGATAGTAGCTCATACACCTTTTCTGTGTATAATTTACAAAAGGAATAGAAATGAAATTTTTTTAGAAGTTAACTCATATCGTTAGGCAAGACAACAACAATTATTATATATTAAGGATTTGCTATGATACTAAGTCTTTGTTTAAAAACATGATATTCCTAAATATTGAATACATAAAACAATAATTTATAAAGTGTATTTTTAATGTTTCTTTAAAATATTTCAGGCTATCGAAAGAAATTGACAAGGCCTTCGGATTCGTGATTGCACTTCAACTCTGCCAAAGTTCCGGTTCCGCTGTTTCGCTACTGCTTCAGATGGCGGTACGAGTTGTTTGTTTTTTATTATATTTCAAGAAGTTTTTCAATATTGCGCCGTTTTCATTTTTATTTAGTTTCCAACTTTTAATCTGAAACCTTTTCTAATCGCTTACTCTCAGCTTTCAGATCAGTTGACGTTTTTTGCAAGGATGAAGATAATTTTTTTTGTAGCTGCCTTATTCTTCTTATTGGCACTGTTTCTTTGTAATGCCGGGGAGATAACGTACCAGGTAGTATTGTTGACTTGTTTTGTTATTATATATACATATTTTTGAATTAATGTTTAGAAGTTAACGTTATAATTAGTCAATATTATTTTCGTCGATTTTAAAGGATATTACGTGTAACCCTGTTAGATAATGCAACGGAGAATAAAATACTTCAGAATACAGCAACACATTGGGTCTATAAATTCCGTTCTACTTTGTCATCGTTCGTAACGGTACTTCAGATACCACGACACTGACACAAGTAACAAATATGCCCGTCCGCCCATCTCCACTCGGATGATTTATGCCACATGTCTCATGTCAGTCGTGCACCGCGTCAATCCGTCAAAACCGGCAACGACGGTAATTGTTTGTGTGAACTATCGATAACAGATAGGATACGAGGTCTCTGGTACCACTATCACACGTTTGTAATCCACTTCTGTTTTTAATTGTTCATCACGCGTATCTGCCCCGTCTATGTTGTTGTTTTGAAATGGATTTTGTTGTCAGTTCAATTTTATTCGAACCTTTAATACTTTACGATATCGCAAATTTGGTAGATCATGAGTGGGTTGTTAAATAAAAGACAGCAAGTTATATATAATACGCTATGTAATGAGAAATAAACTCTTATTTTCATATTAAATCGTTATCTGACAAAATATGATAGAAAGTTAAAGTGATATTACTGTACATCATTAGTCTAAAACTGGTTTTCTTCGTCCCCGTCCAGGTCCCCATTCCTGTCCGTGTCCCCGCCCCCGTCCTCGTCCGATAGACGATTGTCAATAGTTTCTGTAACGTATGCGATATAAGGATTTTTTGGTATTTTTTTCGCCTGTTGGGGGGTTACATTACCGAAGTTTTCACAGATATGGGCCGCTAAAGATTTTGATAGTATTCTATAGCTTATGTTCATCAGGGGTAATGTAGCATTGTAATGGTAAAAAGATTCTTTTAATAGGTTCAGTAGTTTCAGAGCCTTTTCATTTCAAACAATCAAATCTTTCCTCTTTATTATTATATGGCTATGGGTACGGGTACGGGCCCTCGAAATTGCCCTCGAAATTCAAATGTTACTAGGGCTTAGTATTTTCATAGGCATCATTGCTGTCCGACACAATATTCCACTGTGGATGGTACGCGTGCCCAGCGCAGCGGCACAAGCGCTGCCTGCGCAGCATGGTGCTGCAGGCGTGCATCCAGGCGCAGCGACCCATCGTCATGAAGGCTTTTAAAATGCTAGAACTCACTTACGGCACGTTTCTATTGGTAAGTATTGTTGATGCATAAAGAACATCACGAAATATCATGTCGAAGTACTATCAGATCATGTTAGGTCATATGATAATAATTAGATATATAGTGGTCTATATTCTGATAAATTACACAAGAAAGATTCCGATTTTTTGATGCAAAACGCAACGATGTTTTACAATTGAAGTACTATCAAATCATGTGAAAGAACTTTTACACATAGCATTAGTGTTAGTTAATGTGTGCGAATGAACGTTGCTCTTAACTTAAATAATATCAGACATTCTTATGACGGCAGAACAGATTTATGTGTTCTTTGCCATATACAAAACTTAATAAAAGAAAACTAACATCATCGTGAGTTTTCAAATGGATCTACGGCTACGTAGTCTTTTATAATTGCCAATTTAAAGAAGTTATATGGGTCAAGCGGGTATGTATCTCAGTAGTACATACATACCCGCTACCACGATCGGCTGTAAAGCAATTTTAGCGGGGTTTGAGATACTAGCCCATGGTCATAATAGACCTACATAGAGACAGGTTTATACAGTATTCACAGACTTATGTATAACATTTTTCTTATTGCGTGGCTTCTCTAAAGGGAATATAGATATTACAGTTCAAAACTTTTTTACGTTGCAGGTGGTGAGGGGAACATATTCAGTTTTCGCGTTATTTTATGCGCAGAATCAGTAGAAGACCATCGAAAAAAGTTCGCATGTACATCAATAAATTCATGAAATCCAACATTTTTATTACTTTAACATATGTATGTATAATAAATAAATTTGTATGTGATGACGAAGCGTACTATGGTAGAACTTAACAATATATGCAAGTATGCAGAACAAGGACAAATAGGTAATTCAATATTTTGTGTTAGTAGGTGTAAAGCTCAAGACTAGTGGTAGAGTGGTAAACGTTTCACGCGTGTTGTGAAATCCTTTGTACAAAGATAATTTATTGGTAACGGTATTTTCTTCAAATGATTTTTCTTCGTGCAAGATCCCTATATCATTCTCAGTAATAGAAGCTCTTAAGCTCGAGGTTGCGTGTGTGTAATAAATCTGAAGTACCTAATTACAAGCTTCGTACTGCAGATGTTCTTTTACGAGAGTTTTGTACATTTATTATATCTGCATACATCATGTACAAGTCACGCACAAAGATGTAAAAAGGACTGACAATCTTGATAAGCTATTACGGTTATCGGGTTAGCAGTTTTGTACCACATGCAAATACTGAATATTTCAACATTACGCATTGCGTGTTAGCCATGGACCTGTGCCCGTCATGAATAAACGATGTTACTTAGTGTGGTATTTTCAAGAAACATCAGATTGAATTAAGTGTTACCTTTTATGCATGAATCGATTGTAGACGTCTCATATATTTTAGTCTACGTATCATATGAATAGATAGAGATATTTCATGCATCCTTCTTTACTTTGCAGGACACGTTAGTCTGTCTGTTGCTGACAGAGTCTATATAATAGGGCTTTAGAAGCATATGATTGTAGACGTCTCTTATATTTTAGTCTACGTACCATATTATAGATAAATGTATTTCATGCATCCTACTATACTTTGCAGGACACGTTAGACTCTCAGTTGCTGACAGAGTCTATAAAATAGGGCTTTAGAAACATTCGATACATGTTGGCCACCAATAAGTACTTTCGCGAACCCGCATTCAAACGAACGGAGTGTGATCCCGGATTTCACCTTTCAGAAGATCCGAGTTTAGCTTTGGGACATTAAAGAGTTGGCCATTCTGTATGCTTTAAGCCAAAGCTTCACACTTATTTTCATGGTAACATACAAAACACTGCGGAAATCAACTTTTCATAACATTCTAGTTATTAGTTTAGCTGCTATACTTTAGTTTTTTTTAACTTAAATTATGAAATGTATAAATCAATCGAACACTGAAAAAGATAATATACCTTTACAAAAAGACAGACAAAACGAAAAGTTTCTATGTATTTTCGAAATACCTATATTAAATTACCAAAATCAATAGTAAAGGTAATATGTATATGCGAAATAGCGAGCAACAGCTAGAGCGAAGTTTGGAGTAGTTTATAAAGACATAAACTAACGTACCAATATTGCATTTGTGTATATGTATACTTAATACATATATAAAGTCTTTGTGGTAACCGCAACAAACTTACAAGGGTTGAGATTAAAGTTTCGCGCCGGGTACGAGGTACCGCATGCTCCGTATTACCGATTTGCTTTCGTCCAGTTTACTTCACCTTACCTTGTTTGAAATATATTCGGGATTGCGTAAGTATATAATATTAAACTTAGGAAATTGTTAGGAAATATCGTTTATATAACATTGCAATAACACGCAGTCCATCTAATGGTAAGTAATCACTGCCATTCATGGACATCTGTAATCCACCTAGAACAACGTCGCTTCGGCTAAGTGTGTCCCCTTTACCATTCTCTTTAAACCAGAACTCAGAAGAACGTTGCTGTTATATGGCAGAAATAAGTGCTACTAGCAGTGAATTGTTCTACCACTTTTATCCTCCTTCCAGAAGCAAAGCAATTCATAAAAACTATCAATATACATTATATCCCAAAGCAGATAATCATTGACTAAGTATTAATTGCCTGTAAAATATGTATGCGAGTTAAATCCCAAATTGGGTGTACCGAAAACGATGTTTGAATGCGATGAAGGGATTCAATAATTCAATTAACAAATTTAATTATCGACACAAACCTTGCTATGTATTTATATAAGTAGTCAATCTAATAGAAATAGCTATGATTGAAAAGAAGCCACATATTCTGTCTTGATTAAATTTTATAGATTTAAGTTCTACTTTACATTAGTGTTGTAAACAAGTGAGGTTTGCCTGAGTAAAAAAATAACGTTATTTGGGTTTTGTTTGAAACTTTGTTATAGAAACTTTTCAAGTTCTAAACTCAAAAGTTAATTATACTCTAATTGTATATTGAAAAGTTAATTACTAACTAAATTACTTGGACTGTTTGTAGACTAAGAGTTTTCTGAAATCTATATATTAATGACTAACTGACTTTTCGCCCTTTCCTTTCGATCCTTCTGTCCTATTTATGTTTGTTTGCTTATTCCAAATTTAAGTAGGTACATAGGCGGTAATTTTAAATAGGTAAAAACTATTTATGATGACATCCTAACAATTACTAAAACAAGTATTGAGAAGGTTTCGCAAAGAATTGAGAAAACAAAAAATACCGTCTACTTTGTGAATAATCAGTCCATAATATGTAAGTTAATCCTCTTTCTAATCTACATCTGTCTACATATCTGTTCAAAGAAGTCCGCAGCTCAATCGTACTGTGAGCCGGGTAGGACTGTATAAGTTGTTATTGTTACACATTCGTATTTCGCGCAGCCAACTCACACGAGAGGGTTCGCGTGGATTGCGAATCTTTTTTCTTGTGCCGTGAATAAAAACTTTTGCCGCCATAAAAGTATATGAGTTCGTCCCAATACCGCGCCGATGACTTCCAATCTCTCTGTACCGTGTCCCGACCCAACCCTGGAGATTACTTTTTCTCCCTCATCCAGTAAATTGAATTAAAATGAGAAGCAAACGGATAAAAGAAAAGGGTGAACGTCAGTTTTCGCTAGAGTTTTGCGATTAACGTGCCCTTCGCTTTGGCAATTGAAGTTTTGCAACATATTGTGGGTATGTTTTATTTTTGGGATCATAAGAGCAAGTCACTCCAACGTAAAAAGAAAGCCTAAGGAAATTTTAATTATTCTAACTTACCGAGCGACATGGTTTTTTTCTAGTGGTTCAGCAGATTTTAATTTCGGAGATGGTTTGAAAAGTGCAAATTGAGATGAAATTGAGGACGATGCGATAGGAAGTTAAAAAGTAGGACGCTGAGCAGCTGATGTAGAATTGAACGTTAAAATGTAGAGTGGCATTTAGACACTGGTCGGAACGAGTAGCATTACATTGCGGAAACGAGAACTTGTGCAATTGAAGAAGATAAAATTTCTAACATGTATCGAAATTGGAAATTCTTGAGGATTCCGTTTCTGTTATGTCTTTGTATCGTGTCTATTTTGTCGAATCGAGAGTGAGTGAATAAGACCACTTGATATACTTATTACATAATTAGATTTTTTTAGCAAATGGTTATATAATAATAAATGTTAGATGGAATATGTAATGATTAAACAATATATTAAAAATTGAATGTTATATAATAAATAAGTATTATTACATTTCCAAAATGTTATTTTTGTATTTGAATTAATTGTAAATTTTTTACGCAGTCATAATTGAACAATTAATCATTTTTCTTAAATGTTTAAATAATAACTACATAAGAATACTTTAATGTGCATGTCTGTTAAGAACCATTCTGAGGCTGACGTTTGCGAGCATTACTTCTTTGAATAAAAGAAAATTAATGTAATGAAGCTACAGGCAGACAGACAAAGCGCGGGTCGCTTTTTGTGGAACATGCGGGGGTAAAAAGGTCGACCTCTTGCACGAGGTCATTTTTCTTTCAAGCCGTCGCTTTATGCCCCTTATAATGTAGGCGGACAAAATTGCGTCAACATGAAAAAACCCTTTATTTCATTGTATTTTACACTTATAATGCAATTTTTGTTAGGAAGAAATTATATTTTGGTGAATTCGTAGGCAATTGCGTTTTATATTGTACTATTTGAAACAGGAGCTGGGTGTAAGTGAATTAATGAGGTATAAATGAGACGTTTAAATATTCGTAGGGTTGTTGAATATATAGATAGCATTCTTTCTGGATATAATGGAACTATTGCAATCAATTGAATACAGAATTTACTGAAGTGACCGAGACGTAAGCTAAGTTTTGTAGTTGATAGAATATCTTTGATCGAGTACCACAGCTATAGATCCAATTAATTGGTTTCGGTTGTAGAAGTACGCCTGAGGTGTCAGTTTAAGTCTTTATGCCATTATTACAAACATTATGAAGAGTGAAAGCGAAATATTTCAATGATATCGACACACAATACTCGTTGTGACTAATAATAGGTAACACCTAAATGCTTAAAATTGGTGGCCTGCTCTCGTCTTCGATAGCGGTTCGAGAGGTTTAAATTAATGCCTACATTCTAAGTTCCATTTAGCTGTCTATTCTTGGAAATTTGTATCAGAGTAGCAACAATGTACATCTACAGAGCAGTTTCCTTATCATTTCTATTAGTATTATCGATGGGTTATATGTTCCATACAATATCAGGTTACTTATTCGTTCTAAACGTATGTGTGAAAATATTATTTGTGTATGTTTTAATGCATACTTACATAATGTCACAATATTATCATACTTTTGAAATACTAATTTTTCTTGTACATTAATGACATCCCTTTATTTTGATCTTAATTATTATTTTCTTTTTTCTTCCAATCACCGAGTCTTACAAAAGCTTAACGGCGTTATAATAGCGCAAGATAACGAAGAAAGTAGTGAACATTCTTTAGAATAAATGCTTAATATTCACTTGAATCCTTAGAAACTTAAATCATTTTGTTGAAGCATACTTTTCTAAAAGTAATAGAGTAATGTAGAGGTCTTTAAGTCCTTTTTTAAAAGTGTATTAAAAGAGCGAGCGCGTCGTTTGAGGTCGTCCAACCGATGGATGTCTACAACCAAACGCAGACAGGTCTGACTTTTATAATTTTAAATCAAACGTAGGTATATAGTTGCTTATATGAGAAGTTTGATGGATGATCACTTAGACTCACCACTTGTAGGTATATATGTGCGAGGAAAATTCATCTTTTCCAAATAGAATAGAGCACTCGATAAATAGGATTATATAGATAATCTACGACGATTTTGTGTAAATTGGCTGAACTCCATAAGTTGGAGAAAGTCCTGCGAGTCTGTCTATGCCAGCACTTCATCTGTTGTTCATTGTCTATTGGACAATTAATTAAGAGGTGGCCTAACCTCTATATTACATATTTATAGGTGATTTTTAACAATTTATAAGTCTAATATAGTAAAAACAACTTAAGACTCTAAATAATAAATAATATATTTTTAATTTTACTACAACTATGTTTATGCATAGACAGCATATTTTTTTTTTCTCCGGAATCCATGCTTATGGGTAACTGACATAAGATTTACATGAATTATTTAAAAGTAGAATCATTAGAAAATAATGTCTAATCCCTCCTACTGCATTTCTATAAGTAAACTAAACCGAGAACCGAAACACTAAAGAGAAAACTAGCAATTATTTACAAACACATCATTCAGCTTACGTAAGCAAGTATACTTCGGAAGTAAAGAAGCTCCCCATATATCTTCCAACATGATCTGATGTAAACGCCGAAAGCGGCTCTTATCTCGACCGCGAATAATGCACGCTATTCGTCTTGTGGCGTTGGAACTCATAACTCTTTTGCCTGATTACACGCCTTATCAATCAACATAATGCTGAAAGCCTTTATGGATATGTTTGTTTCAATATGAATTCAGTTTTCGGCAAGGTCACATACAAGTCGTCTCCGCGCACTGTTAGGAATATGTTTTTGTGGTTACGTCATTATTCATCATCCGTCCTGGGCGTTTTATGCACATATTTAAATTAAATCTAAATACACTATACTCAAATTAAAGATGTAGATACAGTCGAAGATAAGAGACCACGAGGACGCAGCCCTAAGAGATGGCTAGACCAAGTAGCCCAATAACTCAGGATACCAGTCATCACTGCATTGTGCCAAGTCACTGATAATCCTCAGCACTGAGGGAACGATTAGAGATACAGAGAGAGAGGTACAGTGATCTAATAATATCTAATTCATATGTATTAATTAGTATTGACTATAATTATATAAAGTGTTCATTATTATTGTCAATACGTGCGAAATAAATAAAATATTTATTTCTCAGTGAGCAACAATAAGGCGAATACATATTCATCTATCTACTCAAAGATCGTATAAATATACCGTGTGTCTAATTCAGGAACGTGGAAATGCAATCGCGTGTAACGGGAGGTGGTGATGGTTAGCGGGAATATTCTAACGCCCACAACAGATAACCATCCGACTTACAGAGTTGTGTACAGTAACAAACGTATTATAGTTTATATGTGATACTAACAATAGCGTTAAGACTTGTAGAACAGTGATCACGTTACCGGTCTATAACATAAGGTTCCCGTTCGTTTCCCGGCGAATTTTAAATACATTTCTCCATTTTTATTTAAAAAAATCAAAAATGAATTATAAGTTGGTGATAATCAGTGTACTATTTTGATAACTGATTTATTTAGTACCAGGTGTCATACATGTGTAATGTAAGTAATCCGTATGTATGTACGCATTATCATGAGTTTGAACTCTTGGTTTCCTGTCTTTATCCGAATTCGTCACTTTCTGTTGTTATCTTCAGATTCACTTTGTTCACGTCTACATCTTGGCTAGACGTGGTCGCCACTAATGTCCTCTCGATAATCGGTCTCCTTCAAATAAAGTAGTCAGTCAATTACGACATTCTATTATTAAATCTTAGAGCTATGTCGTGAACTAATATAGATTGTTCA
Source organism: Udranomia orcinus (assembly GCA_018247775.1). Classification (NCBI taxonomy): domain Eukaryota; kingdom Metazoa; phylum Arthropoda; class Insecta; order Lepidoptera; family Hesperiidae; genus Udranomia; species Udranomia orcinus. The sequence goes on from DWGW01000662.1 coordinate 13,269, forward strand.
TCTAAGAATTTCCATTACCGATTTAGCTAAACAAGTACCGTACTCTTGTAAAACTTTTTAATTCTATAAATAAATGTTTATTCTTACTTTTTTAAATGTTATCGTTACTTTTACGTCAAGCTACAGTAAATTAAAGGGCGTGAAACTTTAATTGCGTGCGAGGTATTTCCACTGAGGAGGCGATGGACAGCGGGAACAAACCCACGCCCACTGTGCTGATAGTAATCAGATAGTAACAGTGTTTCACAACCGCTTTGCTTTGTTATTATCTGAAAACAGATAATTTTATAGTAATTTTGTAGGGGATTACATAGATTAGATATACATAAGAAATACATTTCCCCACGGATACCTTACTGCCACGGAGCCGGCAGCAGGGTTATGTGGGACTCGAACCCACTAAAACCTGACGGTGTCCTTCCCACCATTGT
>DWGW01000663.1:0-13699 GCA_018247775.1 Udranomia orcinus
GTGGCCGATGCGAGATCATTTCAAAGTTAACCGCAAACCGCCGGTGGTGGCACACGAGACGTCGATCAACGCGACCTCACTTCGCAGCAGTCGGGTACTAACTGAAGCCTCAACCTCCCTGAAGGCCGGTGGGCGGGCGACCGCACCGCGCTTTTCAGCTTACACCTTTTAGTTACCTGGGCGGACTTCTCTTAATGTTCTCGAAACAACTAATAAGATTACTTGGTGAACTTCTTATGAAATATGATGGTAAATCGTACCACTTTGCCCATAAATCATTGGGATTGAACGTTTAAGTAAACAACATTTGTAAATTGTGTTTTTTTAATAAAATCTGCCAGTACTTTAATATCGTGTACGGCAAGTCATATATCGTGATCACTCACGATATTAATCACTTAAGTCACACGAAAATACACCAAAAACAATATTTGGTATTCGGTAATTGGTCTTCTTAATGAATTTAAAATTAGCTTAATATTCTTTTGCTTAGAGGACCCTTAATAAAATTAAGCTTAATAACATCGTAATCCAAAAAATATCACAGTAAATCAAATAAAGATTCACTCATATAATAACCTTTGTTTGATTTAATTTTATATTATTTACATTTATCGCATTCCAATTCAAATAAAGATTAGTCCACACATAGGAGTGCTACGAACTGTGATCCTTGAATTTTAAACATACCAACATAGTCTTTTATAAAGGACTTTAAACAACAAAAAAAAATTAAAAACAAATTTCCCTGTAGAATAGACCGTCTCATCCGGTAATTATGCAAACAAGGCAGCAAGGTGTTACACGCGCGGCGCTAATGTGCCACGACACTTGCGATCATTTCAACGCGCTTATATAGCCTGTTACCGTTAATTGTTTGGGTACGGGTCCATCGTGTACCATTTTTTTAGGTTTAAAGAATTTATTCTCAAAACGATGATACATCGCTCACATGAGAAAATTATTAACATCTTTGTTTACTATGTTTTTGGTTCGTTTAGTTAGTACTAGTTCGTGTTCGGTGATTTATTTGTTTCAAGTTAACAGTACGTATTGATAACATACTTAGCTAGTTGTTTTTTAAAAAAGTTAAACGAGGTTAAACTTTTTTTTTTTTTGACGATTAGGAAAATTTTTTTTTATTTCCTTACCATTCATATTATATAACAATCAATCATAAATCATAAATATCATTTAATTATAGTGGTCTTACATCATTGATCTTCAGTTGCCTAAACTGGGCGTCAGCTTGTACTATAGGCAACTGAAATCTCCTAGGGGGTGTCCATTTAACTAAATGAATTTTTTACTGTACCTGATTAAGAGCATAAGTGAGTTTGTTTGTGTGGGTGGGTATACGTGTGTGTGTGTGTGTGTGTGTATACGTGTGTGTGTGTGTGTGTGTATACGCGTGTGTGTGTGTGTCTGAGTGGGTGTGGGTGATCGAGAGTGCATTTATTAATAAAGTTTGAAATTGTTGAGGGAATCCTTTTATAAAACTTTTCTGCTTTTTTGATACCCTCATAGTAGTTTTTACAAGACTGTGGTATCCAAAAGCATGCAGTCCACTTAGTGGTACGTTGGTGGTCACTGCCGCCAATAGACATCATACTGTATACACATTACCGCTCGAAGGACTAGACATATAGGTTCTGACAACTTCTATCATTGTAAAAAAAGTAACATTACAAGACTTTGAAGGTTGTAAGACCTTTGACTCTTCGACTCTGGCACCACCACCGCCACACCTTATGTCAGTCTTATTTCTGTCCTATATAAAGTAGTGTCCTTTCTGCTGTGTTCTGGTTTCACCCTGCAGTGTAGTAGTAAGGAGACACATTTAACCGAGGCGTTCCAAGTTAGTTAGGGATAGTAACGCATTTGTGGTTGACCTGAGAAGGAACTTCGATTCTGTCTTGGGTTGATTACAGATGTCAATGGGCGACATTGACCACTTATAATCAGGTAGACTGCATGTTCGTATGCTACCTTAAAAGTATAAAAAAAACAAATACGAGCAAACGAGAGTATTTTAGAAACTTCAGATACTTATCTATGTTTGTTCGTAGTGTATGCACTATTAAGGATATTAAAATTGTTCTGGAGAGATTTAATCACATTTATATGAAAACGGTGGTTTCCTTAATAAAAACACTATAAACAGCACACTCGGCGCTTCGGTTACCAGGCGCGCATACCTACGAATGGAATCTTAACACGGTCAATGACGGCGCGCTCTTGGCTCGGACTCAAAACTTCTATGTTTCGAGGTAAATAACTAAACCACGGCTATACAGAATTATGTGTACTTTCTTTTAAAGTGGATTCTCTTTATGGTAGTTCCTTAATTATGAAATTATAACAGACTGCGGAGAATATACTGTACTTACGATGTTACGAGTACAATAGGTTAAACGAGTTAAATTGTTATTTTGAATTTTCTAAGAACGTCTTTGATATTTTATAAAGATTTACTGAAATAAGTTTTCTCTTTTGTTAAGGTTAAGGTATCCATGGAAGCAAGAACTTAAAGTAAAAACTTAAGATAAACACTTGTGCAAATTATTTGACAAACGTACTTATATCTGATGAAGAGTTTTTTTTTATGTCAACCAACATCCTAGTATTTATATTTATTTACGATATTTATATTTATTATACGAGGTTATAAAATGTCATAAACTTTGTTCTCAAATATTCCTGAAGCACTATGATAAAGAGTTCTTCTGAATAGACGCAAACAAAGCTCTTCTTTTGAGCCTTACAAACCAGGCGTAGTAGTACTCCTGTAGTAAATATTCGTACACCTCAACTCCTTTTGATATAAAAAATATGGAGGAACAAACCGAAACTTGTACCTGATGACCATTGTTACTTAAATAAAAATACCATTTAGAGTTTTAAGAGATTAATTTTAGTGCTTCTTTTGATATTTGAAGGGGCAACATGCTGTCTACGCATTTGTAAATCCATTAGATAAAACGTGTTTCTCGTATGCTGTTTGAATTAACCAATTGTTATAAATAGCTGAAATATTTAACGAAAAAAAAAAAACTATTAATTATGTGTTATTTAGTCACGCACATCAGTACCGAATTTTATCGAGGATTTCGCGTAAAAGAAAGTATAAGAGTACTTGAGAGTAGCGTGTTTTACTATTGCACAGTGAAAACAAAGTACTAGGGGAGCATGAGCCTAAAGACTCGCGTCAGTAACGGTTGAACACTGACGACGGCGCGCTCTTGGCGCGCGCTCAAGTTATGTCTCACGCTTAAAACTACGCCACATAAGACCGCACTCCTCGCCTCCGCAATTACGTGTGCTTTATTTGAAGGTGCTTCGCGACTTGCCAGACCTCTAGTAATTATCGCTGAATTTTAACTAGAAACGCGGTGGACTTATCACGTTCTAATGAGATCGCGTTGTGTGAATGTAAACAAACTTTTAAAAAATGTTCGGATGCAAATTCGTAAAATTTGCTCTCTACCGAACTTTGTCAATAAATACTTACTTTATATGAGATTTTACATGCGGTTTGGTAACACATTCCATCCATAGATTTTATGAAGTATTCCGTAAACATCATTTCAGGAGTAAAATTAGCTTATGTCACCCTACGAAGTTTTATTAAATTCCGCGGTTGCCAAAATATAATGTCGGAGTATAAACGTATTTGATGCTTCGACATTCTACTCCGGGTTTTGTTTACGTTTGGCTAAATATGTATATAGATTTTACTAACGATCTACACCTCACCACACTCCATTTTTGCTTGATAGCTCCTTCGAATAGACACACTAGATGTTATTATCCAGATAAATTGCTTACACAAGTCTTGAATATTCGGAAAAAGTAGCGCAAAAATTCTGAAGAATATTTTCTGTATATTAAGTGTTTCACGATCTTATCCGCTAATATTACTACTTAAATATTTAACATGAACGCTTTAGCAATTTGATCCTTAACAATATCTAGCACGAAATTATCGTTTTTGGTCACTGGAAAGTGACCAATAGTAATTAATTAATACCTACTAACTTTGTATCCAATCGAATTTAATAAATATTTAATTACTAATTTTTTATAATATTCAGGTAACAAAGGAATGTGTGTAAGTGGTATGATCAGATGATCAGATGATCATGGACATCTGTAATCAACTCAAGAAATCAGATCAGATTAAGAAGAAGATTGTTTTGTAGGTCGACTACATATGCGTCACTGTTCCCGAGCTCTAAGCTACGAACGACTCGGTTAAGTGTATCCTCTCAAATGTCATCATTCAAACCAAAACATAGCAGCCAAGATCTCATTATAAGTTAGAAAGAGATGTTGCGATTGTGCCTCCGGTGTACGCAATGTTGTACATTAATGTGTTAAGCATTTGTTAAACACGGGGGAAAATATTCGAACTTGCCTTTATAAAAGGTGCCGTTGGCAGAAAATATATAATAAGTATAAATCTAATCGTCCCCTTTACTATACCAAAATATTAAATTGTTAGGCACATTTAATTTATTAAGAATATAAAAAGTAACAAAAGATTTTAATTGTTGCAAATTTTAAAAATAAACGAATAAACGAGGTCTTCAATTTAAAAAAAAATCCATGAAACTTCACGAATGGGTAGCAAACGTAGAAAATAAGTTTCTGCGCACAAAAAGCATTATCGAAAAGGTCATATCGAAGCCACAGACAGTCCTACTTCAATTTATTAAAGATAGACTCATTCCGACTATTCCATTAGCAACTTCGCTAATGCCGTTAAAGAAAATCTTATAAAAGAGTTGTGAAAATATAATCCTTTTGTTGTAATGCCATTTTACAAACAAGAATCTTAAAAAAACTTTCTTTACGCGTTCACTCTGCAATGCGAAGATATTTTATTTACGCTGAACGCAAAGGCACAATGAAAAGATAATGGCCGTTTTTAAAGTCTTTGTTATAACTTTATTTGTATTATAGTTATGATAGTAATATAAATCTTTTTTATGTACAAGTAGTATCATATTAATAGGATACATCAGTGAGGCAGCACATCTGTTTGCTACGCTGGTCGCTGCATCCAATGGATGCATATTTGTACTAGGTCACAAATGTCTAATATCTAAAGAAAATATAAATTCTATTTGAAGTCGATCATTAACAGTAACTTCACCTTATTTGTCCCATTTCTGGCCCGCTCCTGGGATTGTGTCTTCTTCTAATATGATAGTCGGGTTCATGAAAATATTGGGTAATGTTTAACCAAATGGTTTTGTAAATTTTAGGTAGTAAACGATACATACAGTCCACCTGATAGAGGTCACTGCCACCCACGGAGCTTACGTAGGAGTCAACGATATACGTCTGTAACTGCGCTGTCGATACTAATTATATCCAAGATCTTAACTAGCCTTCCGAAGTTTGAAAGTCTTAGTGAAAAATCTATATTTAACATTATGTTTGTCTGCAGGTAGATGAGACCGTTTCTCAAACTATAAGAGTGTTGGGCAGACCATGTTTCCTATAAATTTAATAATTACACTCAGTATAATTATGTAATTTAATGTAATAAGTTTTATAACAAGATTCCCTCAAGAATTAAAAATTTAACCTCGTTTAACGTCTTAAAAAAACAACTAGCTGAGTAAGTTATCAATACGTACTCTTAACTGGAAACAATAAATCACCGGACACGTAACTGTTACTAACCAATAAAGAGTCGAACAAATAATGTAGTATACCTTAATTGTATATACGTTTAAACAGATCAAGAAAGTAATGGAAGTAAAATGCCCCAAATCTGCGCGAAGAGTCCGCAATTAATATTATTGTTCAATTCAAGTTTATATTTATCTTACCGGTTATTTACAAGGCTTTAACTTCTCTTTTCAAAGTATTTTAAACAAAAATATCTTATATAATACCATACTAGCTTTTTAAGTAACAACATATTCGGAATTTCAAATAACTTTGTACATAACAGTACTAGACTGTATTGTAATAGATTCTATTCATATCCACAATATTTATTCGGACATAAAAGAAATCAGTGACATTGAAAAACATTTCGAAGTCACAGACAGACATGCTACTATATTATTTATAAGCTAACGGGCTGAAATTTAAAATGAGGATTGAGCCATTTAAGTCTGTAGCCAAACTCAATTAGGACAAAATTGAAGAAAAAAACATTTAAATATTTACCTTGTCAAAACATATATTTCACAATGAAAGTATACACATATCAACAGATTCTGCTTGTGATTCCAGAGCATACGATGTATCTGCATATTGTAGAAAAGAAATGAGATATTATAATAAAATATAATTATATGAAACATGAATAATGATATTATAATAATACAATATGACGTTTATTTTTTTTAGGTTATTTGGTGTGGTAAGGGAGATGTACTTAACCGAGGCGTTCCAACTTAGTCCTTAGGGGTAACGCATTTGTGATCGACCCAAGATAAAACTTCGATCATATCTTGGGTTAATTACATATGTACATGGGCGGCAGTGACCACTTACCGTCAGGTAGACTGCAAGCTCTTTTGTTTTTTCCCATTTATAAAAAAGATTGTTTGACCTAAATTGTACTTCGTCTTCTAATACAAGAACGCTGTTAACTTTAAAAAAGTAAATCTCTATGAAACACAGCTTAGCATTTATTATAAGTGGTATGTAGCTGCGCTCACTATAAACGTACGTGAGTAGAATATGTGGAATCTGGCACTACTTTAGTTTAAAATCGATACCGCATACTAAAAATATTGCGAGCGTTCGGGGAGTATTTTAAATTTTGCAGTTTGTTGCAAGACTCAATCGTCGCCGCTGTCACGTCTATTCTAGATGAATCCAACGTTCATTTATTCATTGTTTAAACGACTTTCAGCTACTTACTCTTAATATATATCTGACGCGAATTTTTTATAAAGATGAATGAACATAGTTCTGAAAACGGTAGGATATATGGCTCGTGGCTCGACTCTGAAGTCCCCACCGCCAAATCTATTTTTGCATTAAAACAGCAGTGTTTTTCTGTTGTTGTAAAGCTGATAGACTTGATTCATTAAATGTATTATTTATTATATAATTATATATTTCAATTGAATTATTACATTTAAGTGTTTAGAGCATATAAATTCAATTTTAAAGAAATCATAGAAATTTCTCGAATTTGACAACGAAATTTCTTTTATATTGATTTAAAACTTTTCGCTAAGCAAATCAATGTTCGTAAATAGAACGTAATTGCTTTTGAGCATAGAAAACAAGAAAAGCACTTTTCTTAACAACCGAAGAATCTTAAGTTCAAATTGGATTCCGACGGCGGCAAAATTCTAGTGTGTCATCGGTGACCCTGTACAATTGCAAAAGATTTCTAGGTTTATTTATCTTATATTAAAAAAAACATTTATCTAGCCAGCAGTTAACGTAACAGTAAATGTTATTATATTACGAACGTCTAAGTTTTTAGGTTTATTATAAACGCCTTGTTGCACAGTTTTCAAAATAACACTAATACTTACTCACTTAATTGAAGTGTAAGTGAAAAAGAAATATAAACTTTGAAACTTTAAAATATAAACTTTGAAACTTTGAAATATAAACTTTGAAATTTTGAAATTACCTTCGAATGTCAAAATCGCGTTGTTACAGTTTCAACATGTTATCACCATTTATTGATAAGGTACTATTGTCTCTTAATATTATACTTAATTTAACTTTATATAAAATAACACGTGCGTACTTAGTGTTAAAATAATTAAATTAATAATTTAAAATCATTAAAATATAAGTACATAACTTTTCTTCGTCCTAATCACATGCGTTAAACGCATGTTTCGAGTCCGGTCGCTCTTGAACCACGGTAACGTCAGCAGCATTCGCTGTTTCTGAAATAACGCAGCGGCTCTGCTATATTTGAAGTGTCTCGCTCCCTGAATAATTTATAAGTCTAGCTCTCCTCTGAGTGCACTGCATTTCCGGGGCAAAGATAGCACAAGCGGAATTCGCTCTTAAGGTAACGGATGATATTAACTAACAATGGATGCACATTTTATATCAAGTGGATAAGAGTTCAGAGCCACTCAGTGTGTTTATTTGGATCTTTCATTGTGCATTAATGTTCGCGACAAAAATAAACAACTAATTACTTCATCGTGCTGTGAAATTTTGAAATGTGGTTCATTAAAATAATTTAATATTCCTCAATGTTTGTTTAACTTTTATTTCGTATAAGCTTCACGTACTACGCCTAATGACAACGCTTAAATTTTAATGAAGTCAGTTAAAATGCAAATTACATTTTTAATTATTTTGTTTTTTTGGGCGTGTACGCATACAAAATCAAGGTTAAACGCAAGTGACAAAAGTTTTATAAAGAGATGTGTGTGCGTGTAGCGAAATAATTAACAGTTTGCGTGACGGCGATAATTACTACTTTCCATATAAATTTCGTGGAAAACACGCGACTATGAGCTTATCATAATTGCTCAATTATATCATTTCATGCATTACATATCTGTATAGAGACCATCAGTTGTCCATTCATATATAACAATTATATGCGTATCAAGATAATTATGATCTAAATTACGTCAACGACAATATTATTCTAACCTACGAGCTATTGTTGGGTTCTACGTCTGAGCGAATATATTGTCGTAGTTGGTCTACGGTGTAGAGCCATATTTATTGACATAATAGACGTATATTAAACTGAACAATGAATAAAGTTCTATTCTATGTAGTATAGAACAAAAATAATATTCCACTACGTAGGTATTCTATCCAATAGCAACCGCTCCTATATTCAAAGTATATTTTGATAAATTGAATAATTTCTTTATGATTTATGTTACTAGCAAACTGTAGCTTCTTCAACTGAAATTATGTCATGACAAAGTCATGACATAATAATGAACATAATTTGTCAAGCAGGTCTTAAGTCACCTAAATATTTATAAAAAGATCTAATAACGTTGTGGATGCGTCGTTACTCCTGACTAGTCGATCTTTCGCTCGCTTATGTTCAGTGCTGGCCTAGTGAGATGAATTATTTTGTATACGACGATTTTCTTCATCAGCTTTATTCTTTCAGGCTTAAGAATAAAATGCGAAAATTGTTTCACAGTGAATTGATGGTCTCGATAGTGTCATTCCTGTCCCGAGTGTATATAAATTCTTACACCTGACAGAATTGTAAAAGTGTAATTTTGCGTAGACCCGATGTTGCTTTTCAATCTGACGTCTTAAAACGGGCGTGTGTGTTCAACCTCAATTCCAAGGCACGGTTTCGACGTGCCTTCGGCTCGCTTCTATTTGAGGAATCGTACATTTTTTTTCATAAACAGTAATTCTAATTATAAAAGGCCGCTCATTACGTATTCACAGAGGCCTGTAGGCTAGGCGGCCTAAGTGCCGGCGCAGACCCCAGTTTATTTACCTAAAAGCAGGTTCACGGTTGGACTCGCGACACTCCGCCTCACTATTTAAGTCAGGCTGGGATATTCAAATAGTTCATGTTCCGTGAAGATTATTTTTCATTACCCTTTTTGATTTGCATTGCGACTTTTGCGAGGAAATTTACTGGGACAACTTTACATCTGGAGTGAGATTTATGTACATAAGTAATTGGTACTTTCACCGTAACGAGAAGATATTCTGTATCATATTATTTGGTGACGAGTATTCGGTGAAGATTATAAGTCGCGGCTAAAGGGATCTTGTATATCTTTGATTAAATCTAAGCAGTTTTAATTCTCTGTTTATTTGTTACTAGCAGTCAACGCTCTTGAACTAGGCATCACTGTCAGATAACTATCTGAAAATTTATACCGCGATAATTGTTGTTAGAAAACTCAGAAGTTGTTAGAGTTAAAGCGCAATATAATAGCGCTATAGCTCATTGGTTTGAGTGTTGGGATTAACGATCGAGAGATCACAGGTTCGATCCTCTTTCCCACGTTACGATTTTGACGTAAAATCTCTCCTATCGAAAAGTCCTTGAACTTAGTTGAAGGGGTTAACATAAATACTGGCATGCTCGTAGTTTAAAAATACGATAGAAGAAAGACATGACATACGATAGAAGAAAGACATTCTATGACATAAATTTTATAGTCATGTGTGAGTGAGAGAAGAGTGTACTGTTGCTGACTACTGACACAGTCTGTATATCTCATAACAAGAGTATATCATTGTTTACAATAAACGTTACATATATCATTACCATGGACCGGAGGATACATGCAACATGTCTGCGACGTCAGCATGGTACAATGCGCGCAATATATCATGGCATTCAACTGATACAACTGCTCCTAACGTTTGACATATTGCGATGGCGGTTGTACTGCTCAAGATCATTTATGCATTTATGATTCAACGGGCTTAAGCTAGCAGCTTTGATCAATAAATAAAAAAATCACATTTATGATATCTATATCTAATAGATATAAGACGTAGACAAAGTTTTATAATTTGATTTGATTTGATAAGTATGTATAATTTGATTTCTAGAGTTTACATGAATACACTAGATTAAACGCCATAATTTTTCTGTTCTATTATGGGATAGGTGGACTACTTTTGAAGTTATAATTATGATAATATAAATAATAACGTAAAGTATTAGAATGTATGTAAATACTTTTGAATTTAATAGGTATGCTTTATAATAGTCTATTAAAATTTAAATAATGTTTTTTCTAAATATGGCTTTTTCGTCACAATATCGCTCTCAATGTAAATAAGAAATTGATATTGTCTCCTACCCTACGCTTAAACTGCTGAATTTATTCGGATGAAACTTGGCGTGGAAATAGTTTGGGGTCCAAGAAAGAACATAGGATATTTTTTTTATCACAGAAATACCATTAAAGGAAAGGAAATATAATAGTAGATATAGGAGTTTTATCATTTTATTAAAAATATCCCTTTAATGCGAGCGAAATCGCATGCGTCTGCTAGTATTCTATATTTCGTTTCTTTATGACAGTGCTTACCCAACAACATTAATAAAGTACGTAGATATGGCGTATTTAAGTCAAAAGCCCAAGTTTCTTTTACAGCTTTCGCACCCTCGGAGAGCTTATCTCATTTCCACTTTTTAAAAAGTTATAAAAACTCTTAGCTAATCAAATTAATATTCGTAGTCCGTTGATTAAGAAGCTCCAAAATGCTTTTAGCGTAAATGTAGCCGAGGTAAAGTTAAAAGGAAGGAATATATAATTTGACCGAATATTTGGGAAAGTTGTTGCTTTCGTTTTCATTGAATTGCATTTTTCAACGTGAAATTAATTAGGAAGGAAACTGCGTGCCAGTGAACAAAGTTGGTAGCAGTTAGGTCATAGTGACTTATTCCTTTAAGCTGTGTTCATTTATTCATCACCAAGAACTTGTTGCCGCTTTAATATTAGATTTTACGATGAAAGCGTAATGCAATAGAAAAATGTATTACTGTATAATATGTAGGGAAATATAAGTATAAGCGAAAAGACGGAATTTTGTTGTAGCTAATAAGCCATTTATATATTTTTCCATTTGGTTATGTCTAACGGCCACTGAATATAAATAACAACTTGAAAGCAGAGATGAGACATATTGCAGAAATTTGTAGGGCTGAACCTATAGCTTATTCTAAACAAGACTATGGTACACACACGTGGACACATGAGGCAGAACCAAGAATGTAGGTCGCATAACCGGTACCGCTTCGTTACCGTAAAAACAAGCAAAATTACTATAAATGTAAGTTTGTTCAGCGTATCCGTGTCAAAAATAAAAGCCACTCGGGTAACGTTCAGAACGACTATCATTGAAAAGGATGTTTGAGTCGTAAGGCCGGCATTCACCCGTTACCACGCCTATTCCCTTTAGCAGCGACTTCCAAACCTCTGTACTTAACAGTCTAATTAGCCGTAAATTGGATTCAAAATTGGGCACTTGCCCGGAAATTGAGTTTTTAATGTCTAATTTTGCGGGATAAAGGGAAATTGTACAGCTATTATTTGCCGATTCGATGTTGTTGAACACTGAATCTTCTTTTAACGCTGACATAATTTCGTCTTATTACTTAACACCGCTTTTACTATTTTGAATGCGATAAAACGTTGTGGTTTTGGTATAAGATAAAGTTAATTTAACCCTTTACTGGGTTCTTAGGTAATGTAATTTAATTTATGAATTTTAACTAAGGGCTCATAATAACGGACTAATATTTAAATTTATAAATAATAATTTATAAACGAGATAATACCATATTGTTTTTACTCAAATACATATGTTAGATTAAAGTTGAAAAAAACAATCATGGATTGAAGACATATTAATACAGATAGACTATATACAAAATATCTGAATATTTGTGTATGCCAAGTTATGAGAGGCTCTTGGCGCGTTGTTTATAGCTTCCTACATCTGCATAGTCGTTGACCTATTGGCAACTAAACACAGAGCTAGTGTACTTAAAACACAGCTCACCAAAAAGGCGCTAGGCAAAAAGGGAGTTGTCCTAAAAAACCAAATCGTCAAGTTATTAACACGTCTCTACTTTGGTAGTTGATGGACGCCAGTAGTCTAAAGTCTAAGTCTAATACATATATCGGCGGCCCCTACCGACATGCAACGTTCAGATATATATTTCTAACAATAAATCTGTCAGTTTTTTCTATTGGAAAATATACTATTAAATAGCTCTATTTAATATGACGTTATATAGAGTTGTGTTTTAGTCATGATCCATCTGATTTCACAATTTTTAAATATAATATGAAATAGAAGAATAGAATATAGTATAGAATAGTTTTTTTGTTAATTATGTTTTGCGCTATAGCAAGAATATCAGCTTGATGAATAACGGCATAAAAGTTTACATCTGTAATATAATGTGATGTCTCTACGTAGAGATTTCGTTTAATATCATTTTCGTAGAATCTTTTAACGCGCTCGACACTGATGATTTATTGTATACGTGTAATAAAACATTACAATCATTACATTAATTTACAACGTACATATATACTGTCGTCTCACAGAATTTAATTAAAACGTTTGTGATGGTTCTAGCAATCTCAAAGTGACTCTCATTATTCAAATATCTGAGATCAAAACTGAAAGCAATATTTTGGCGAAATATTCAGTCAAATTATTTCTTCCTTTCAAGTTTAGCGCGGCTTCAGTTACATTAAAAGCATCCCGGAACGGCTTAATCAACGGACTACGGATTAAGTAATTAGTTCAAAGTTTTTGAAACTTTTAAGTGAAAAGGTGGGAGAGAAAAAGTTGCTAGTACTTATCTATAAGAGTGGAAAATCTTTTATTCAAACGAATACGTTCATTTGTGCCTTGAAAGGAATGTCTGAGCAATAATTACGGACACAAAGTAGCTGTAACGAAACATATCGAAAGGAAGGCTTGTAAGGATAACTTTCCTAAGTTACATCAGGCAATATTACAGGCGAGCCATTTAAAAATTGAATGTAATGATCATATAAAAACTGTAATGCTAAAATAACAGGGGACTTTTATTACATATTTGTTATTCGTGGATTTCAGTTTAGATCATATCAAAATATGTATACAACCCAATATGGCACACAATGTGGCTTAGTCAATTATGCTTTTTAAGCTTCGATATGAAAGCCATTTTTACAGATGTTTAGGTAATTTACAAATTTATTAAAAATTTTAATGAGTATGGAAT
>DWGW01000664.1:0-13695 GCA_018247775.1 Udranomia orcinus
ACAGGTATAAATTTACTTAAAAGGATGTCCCAACACTGGATATATGTTATGTAACATTAATTATTATGCAATAAAACCCTTTTAACTTTTTTTTTATTTTTTTTACGATATAATTATTAGTAAGGCAATTATTATGTTAAATTTGTTATAATAATATACAATAAAAATTCAGTTTATTGAATTTCCAGACGATGTTATCGATTTACATATACATTACACAGCTGAGCAGCATCTGTATTTGATGGCGCTAGTAACAATACAGGGCTTCCGTGCTTCGTAGGGTATGGGTTAACCTTCTCAGCTGAAGTTCCTTTGGATATCCTGAGTACCGAAAGAACGAAGAAGAAAGAAGAAGGTCGCTGAGTGATTTTAGTGTGTGAAGATCCCACTCTAACGGTATTATAGGCTAGCATTGAAAGGTTTTCTCCTGTAAAAAATGGTTTTATTGTTGAAAAAAATATATTTAACAGTTTTGACATATTATTGTTAAGCCGTATTTTAACTTTTTTATTATTATCTTATCGTAGAATTTTGTCTAGGACTTGCGAGGGTTTTTTCAGACAGATAAATAACATGAAGACCTTATTCCGTATAAGATGGACGTCCTATAGGATAATTATAGTTAGAAACTAAAAAAATAATGATATCCCTTCTGCATAACTAGGTCCAAACACCCAAGCATTATTATTAAGCATAGTATTAACATGATTAATAGCAAGAGGTCCAAGTCGACACAGGATTTTTTCCAAGGCCGTGATTTTGAAAGAAACGATTTTGCACCTCATGATGGAAATGGAAGTTTTGCATACTACCGCTAATATATGTGTTAAAAATAATTATTATACATAACAGCGTAAGTATTACACGCTAATAATATAATAGATTGGAAGGTAGAGTTGGCAACCCTTGGATATTACTTGTAATGCTGAGTAAACCGGTAGTAAATATAGAATTATTCTATATTTACTACCGGTATGCTAGTTCTCATCAACCGGAACGTATAATATCGTTTGTTTACATCGCCATACTCGGAAGCATGTGAACTTTAGCGAATTATTCGTCCGAAACTGACGTCTGGGTCAGTCTAGAGCAGATATTCCTAAACTATTTTGTACGAGAGGCCTGTTTTCCTCGGATTCATGTCGTTTATATGATAGCTCTGACCCCTAGAATTTATATAGTATTTTGAAAGTTTCAAATAAGTATCATGTAACTGTTAATTAACACGGGTCAACTTTTAGACTCTCAAAATCAGTTAGCATTTCATGTTTATCCATGTGAGTTTGAATCCCGAGGTATCGACCACTTTTTAACTGACTTCAAAAAAGGAGGAGATTATCAATTCAACACGTTTTTTTTTCGAATTCCTGGTCTAGAGACAGACAGATGTATCTCATTATTAATAAGTACTCAAATAAGTGTCAATCACAAGTCGGGGGAGAGTTGTTTGGCCACTAACAAGGAAATGCAGAATAACCAGAATCTTTCTGGTTTTTACAATAAAAGTGTTCAGAATTGGTCCGTAAAAATGGTATCGATTCCAGCTATACTACTATACTATATAGTTCTCCATTGGAATCTTGAGGTAATCTTTGAGGATATGAGAACACTACCACAAGTGATGCTGTGAAATATTCAATACGTTATTGAACACGTATCTTTATGCGGTACTTCCTTGCAACTCTCCGACACTTCAATTTCAGACTGTGAACCACCACACGGTTTATATATTTTCACAATTTCATAACATTACATGTAGTGATGAATTTTGTCAATGCTTGGAACTTATTACGTAGTTAATTTGAAGGTCAGTCTATCAACCACCCTTGTGGAGCCAAGAGAATATTTCTGAAGAAAAGAAGATTTGGACTATGCTTATGCTTAAGTTTCTGTAGAAATCTGTGTACGATATGGGGTATTTTAGCTTATAGCATAAGATAAAATTAACTGATTTACAGAAGATTTTAATATTATATTTTATATATATATTCGGATGTCTAGAATTCAAACTAAGAGAAGACTTCTCAAAGTTGGAGAATTTTTTCGAACGTTCACTTGGATCTGCAATATGGATCTGAAACCTGAATTCATGCTGTAAGAAAAAAAATTGTCAAAATATGTAACTGTACTATTTTAATTAAAAAAAATTAAGTTCGTGTGTGTTTTCAGCGAAGTATCTTGACTTCAAGACTTAACCTTCCACTAATCAATTCACTAATATTCTTGCTTACATAACTTGCATAGGCCTAACTTCAGGTTTAAGTAAGCGAATAAAACTGAATCCCCTAGCTTAGTACGATCAGTGAACGCGCTGAAAGGAAAACATCGAGCCTTCTCTAAAGACCGGGACAGTATTCTCGGAGCGCGGTGTTACGGCCATCTCCCTTCGCGGCGGTAAGGCGACACCGGACCGCCAGCCGCGCACCACGCCAGTCGCACCACAGCACGCGTCGACTCGACATGTAAGTACCAACCTAACAACCAGTGCCATAGTGTACAGTGAATAATCATAAAAAAATAAAGTGTTTTTTTTTATTTGACGTGCAATAAGCAAGTCGGTAAGTAGCAGTGCAGTGCCTTACGGATTTCGGCCAGCGATTCGGTTAACTTTTTCGATTTAAGTGAGTTTATTTACGCAGCTGGGGATTAATTTATTACTGTAAATATATAATTTGTACATATTTCGATCATTTCAAACACTTGTTTTTGACGTTATGATTGTGCGTAATTCTAACTTAAGTTAAATATTCCACTTAACTTGTTAACTGGAATATTTTCGTCGACCTCCATACCGGCCGGGACGTATGCCAGTGTTTTGTAATCGCGGCCCATTTCTATTTTTGAATATCGCGGTGCTCGGTTTCATTTCTAACGGCCAATGGGAGCTGGTTGTGCTCGAGTTTTCCCGCGTTTTTGGCAAGTTGCCAGCCCGTGGCCAATGGCGTGTGCGCGCGGCACCGGGGGCGGAATGGCGCATGCGCCTCAATCATGCTACTTAACTTTAAAATACTTATTTTTATCACCGAATAAGTATTATGATACTTATTTTATACATTGTTTTGTATTTGTGTATTTTTATATACTGCTACACTACAACAAGTAATACAAACTTAAGTTACCATGTGGTGATGATGAACTAAATTGTTGGTAGATTTTTTGTCTTAATAAAACATATCTACCATAGATAATACACATTGTTACATTTGTACCCATTTTTGATAAAATAACACTTATTTATAGAGTTTAAAAATTTATGTCGTGAAATTCATAATCTAGACACCGAATAGATTATTTTAAAAGCAAGGTCATCACTTGCCCGCCGTACAAGACAACCTATCAGTCCACAATTTATTAATAGTCGTTTATTAAGCTCTATAATAGAAAAATACCATACATTTGCAATATATCATTTTGTTATCATTAAAATTAATTAATACAAATATCGACATAGTAAATTTTCGTTTTAAGAATTCGTTAAAAATAATAGGTTATTTACAGAAATTATATTCCTTCATTTAATAATATTTCATTCTATATTGACTGGAAGCATCGAATGAGATGATTATCGTAAATGAAATTGTACAAATAGTTTGTCCTTGGATTTTTAAACGTCACATCCTTTAGATGAACTTTTTTTTTCGTAAGAAGGTCCTACTAAATAATTGCTAATAAAAATTAATTACTAAAATTGGCATCAAATAATTGGCACTCCACAAGTATGTACACATTGTTCATATTTAACTATATTTTCCATAATTAAATATGAACAATATGTACATACTTGTTGTATTATCAATATATACTTGAAGATTAAGATCGGTATGAGGCTAGCCGCTCATCTTGTACAGCGATCAGATATCCGTATGACATTACTCATGTTTACTGTCATTGGGCCGATGCCAAACATTGACCACAGGCCGTGACGTCACGCAACGAAACAATGGCACAACTAAACTTGAACATTTTGCATACTATTATTGAATTAGGTAGTTCGCAATAATCCGTTATCATCGCGGCTTTTCTCGCAATGTAAAATGACACAACTAAGAAAGAATTCTTTCAGCTCTTTAAGGGATGATTTTCGGAACAAATATCCTACGTCTATCTCTGGGGCCTAAGCAACGGAAAACAAAAACGGTTTAAAAATAACACGTTAACTAATACTTCACACTCAAGGATACTGCTAGGATTTACTGTGTCGTGGGTGCCATGGACACAGACCTAGGCCGAGAACAGAAATGTATACTAATCATTCGAATGTGTGTGTGCGCTGGGAATCGAACCCGGGGCCCTCAAAGGCAGGCATGGTGACCACTGCGCCAAGCTGATCGTTGCCGTATTTCTCACGTAACACATACAAAAAATGGAATTATCCCTCCCTACTCAAAACACTATTATAAATAGCTCTAAACGTAATAGCAAGATCAATTGAAATTGTATTAAATAAATGATTTGATACGATTCGATAAATATATGTATATGATGATGAGACGAAAGCATTAGAAATTTATATCATTAATGTAAGATAAAAACTTATTGAATATCATTAAACAGAGAAACATCATACGACAGAGAAAAGTGGAGGAGATGATTGCAAATTAATATGTTGTATATTAATGACTGTTCAGGTATAGGGAGTATTCTACAAGACGGTATTAGTAATTTCTGCAATTATTATAATACTTTTTAAAATGATGTACAAGCAGATTCAATCATAAGAATATAGATAAAATATTAAGATATTCCTTCTTAAAAAATCTCAGTTGTAATAATTAGCTTCTTTTCGGCGGAAATACGCGGAGTTCCTGTATAAAAAAAACTCTTTAGTTTTGTAGAAAACATTTATTTGTAGAATTCCTTTTTCCTTGAATTTAATATATGCTTGCATGTCACGGTCAACGTTATGCTGTATCTAACTACTTTACACAAATTTTGGGGCTTAAATAAACACTTATCGTTTATTTTTACTTATTCCTTTATAAGGCATCGCAAATATATAATTGTTTGTTGAGAACCATTAGTATTTACCCTAAGACGTACTCTTCGCTGGACTTTCCATTCACATCAATTAGATTTCTTATAGAGTCGTTTAAGTCATATCTGTAGAACTTATGTACGTGTGTAAAACGCACTAGTAATACAAAAAAATAATTATAATCGTGTTAAACGTTTACCAACATTATCAAAATACGCTCGAACACGTATTCTAATCGAAAAAAAAGAACAGCAGTTAAGAATAAAAGAAAAAATAAAGTTATGTTCGTAAAAAAGTAACTTTGTAATATTGAAGAAGTATTTTTGAGTAAGAAATACTTATTTGTAATATTTATATAAGAGTATGATCTTTTACTTACTTGTTTTTACTTGTCACTTCAATTTGCTTAAATAAAAACTCACATTAAACTCTTATAGAACCGATGATCACATGAAACCTACCCTCAGAAATATTTTTTATAGATTTGGGAGTGTGGAGTTTACTAACCCTTTTAGCTGCTGAATTAGTTACTAAGGGCAACACTTGTGAATGTTATAATTGTTTATACAATTGAAGTAGCATACAAGTAGGCAATCCACTTGATTATAAGTAGCCATTACCGCCCATACATCTGTAATACACTCCAAATAGAGCACAAGTCTAAACAGATGCGCGGACACACTACATTTGCCACTAATAAGGCAGGTTTAAGGGGATTTATAACATTAAACGTAATAGTAATCTGGGTATTACTTCATTATTACTTCCGTTCGTTTGAATGGAAGCCTTCAAATGGGCTGTTATCGTATTTAGGAACTTGATATGAAACATAAATTCGATATTATTAAAAATAAATAAAAAAGTCATGAAAACTGAATGTTTTTCTTTAATAAGTTTATCATTAAAAATATTATGGATAAAATGATCTTTTCATTTAAGACGTCCAGTTTTCTTTCAATTAAATATGCACAAGTTATACGACATTCCAAGAACATGCAATAAAATAAAATCTACATCATACATAGGTATGAGATAATAAAGATATGCAATGACATTTACGTAAGTGCATAATAAACATATGAATAATATTTGAACGTCTGACTATGGTTTAAAAATAAATAAGTTGCTATTCTTTTAAGTCGAATGTGTGAATAGACATTGTAAGTAATTCCTTGTCTCTGATTTGTCTGAAAAAAAAAAATCACTTCGCCGCGTTCGATGTACCTTTTATAAGAGGATAGGAATAAGGCGCTGTGAATGGTAATAGTCCAGAAAAAAAGAAAGATTAAATGCCTTTAATGATTTTAAAATATAACTATAGTTAGATGCAGAAACTTATACATATCACAGAAAATAATAAAGTATAAGCAGGAAGTGAATGCAAACAATGATAATATAGGTATCCGAGGAATTCTTGCTCGTATCTAGTATTTGCATTTTATGTACTTAATAAAAGACTCATGCTGAAACAGTAATACAATTTATTTTGAATTAGACATTTTTCTCTAGATCGGGATTCAAGCCCAATTTTTCATAGCGATATGTAGGAATGAGACAGTAATATATCTTTTTTAAAATAACAGTAATGACCGTCTTAGGATATGATAAAATATTGTGTTCGTCTTCGCTCAAAAATCTTACACCTCATGATGGAAAGTACACATACAAATACTTATAATGTTAAAATGTATCTTAGGAAATATTATTAGATTTCTCTCAATCTTTACATCTTGCTGTATCTTACTGAGGATGGCAATGCTAGTTACTAGAGCCCGGTGGTTAGTTTGGAAATTTAATGATGGACGCGACCGGAGAAATTATCGCGTAATTTCTGTGTGAGAGGAAATTCCAAGTAGTTTTAAATCCACGTAGAGTTGTTACAAACTAGACGAAAATGTTGTTTTCTGAATAGAAAGCATACGTCTGCATATTTTTATTTCTTAGATGATTGGTTTGCGTTTTAGAGCACGTTCCATGACTACGAACGTGATAGAATCATCATCGTTATAACATAACTTCATAATGCTAGCGTGCGTGTCGTTCAGTTTAATTGTAACTTATTCGTCATAGTACCTTAGAAGTGTCTTTGGGCACGGATCTCTTCTTAGAATAAGTATAAGGCCATGGTCTGTTTCCAAATACGGGTTGCTACGTCATTCGCTCAGGATATACGGGGAACGCATTGTATGTTTTCCTATGATGATTCTTCACCGCAACACGTTCAAGATGTTCGGAGGACACGCAGGCGTATGATCAGGTGTTTATTTCAAATTGATCAAAATTAGTCATATTTCAAATTTTAATCGGCTCTAAAGTATATCTATTTTGAAATAACTACAGGCTTTTATTTACTTAACACGCAGTTGTTCATAAGGACACCTATTTTTATTATTTTTCAATAGGAACCTACTGGCTTAAGATGTTCTTTGAGACATGATCAATTGATCAATGAAATGAAGGATTATGAAGATCTTGATCAGGTAGCCATTAAGACACGAATATAAGCCTTAATTAAACATATTATAAAAGGCAGTAAGAGTAACTTGACAAGAATTTATAAAAGGCATTCTTATGCAGTACAAATTCCAAAGGAAGACGGGTCATTGGAGGTCCATCCAAGAGGTCCATTTCATAAGAATTTCACGTGCACTTTTGTGCGTGTTTTTTTTTGCACTTTTGCGAAACATGATTCACACAAAGGAATTCTTAACATTTGAATCATACTCACTATTCAAGTTTAAGAAAACATTATGTACCTTTAGAAAACAAAATTTAGTTTAGTATGTTTTTATTTTGAAGGCAATAATTACTATAAGAAGTTCGTTGGATCTGTCATGTTTAAAATAAAAATGTTATAAATATGTAGTATGTAAGTTTGTAGAGAGGTTGTCAGGGGAACAGAAAAGTATATGGCGTATTTTTTAATCAAAAAAACATTTTTTCGAGGTGTAAAATATTAGTTTTATTATCAACCCGAGCGAAGTCGTGAGTTAGAGCTAGTTAGTTACAAAAAGCTAAGTTAAAATAATTTCCTAGTAATGTTCTGAACTGCAACAGTCGCGTTGACTGTGACTGTGACCTTAATATATCCCTTACAGCCTTGAAACGAATAGGATACGGTTGTTACGAACAGGAATTACGAAGTTTTCTGCTTACGTACGTCGACGCTCAATGTAGATTAAATATAAAATCGAGTGCAGTGTGACAGATGTAAAAAAAACAAATAAAACCATTTTATCTGTTTTTTGTAACATACTACGTAGTGTTGTAGTTCTATGCTCTTTGGTCTAATTTTTTTTCAAAAAAGTATATTTAGTCTATGCAAATATAAATGATTAAGTGATCTCAGTGGATTTAAAAGAGAATCCATGGAATTTGTCAAACTGGGTAATCTAGTTTCAAGCGCGCTCCGAAGAAAGCGTTCAATCTTCTAGTATAATTGGCGTGAAGTATTACCGTTCCACGGTGCTATGGAGAATTTAGTTACCACCACTTACCGAGGTTCTTAACCTTCATTTGCGGCTGTAATGATTCGAAAAAAGTTAATCGCCGGTTAGCTCGTTCCAATAATGACCAGAAAAAATCTACGGAACTTGCGTCTGGATTATACGGCCTGAGCCAAGCGCCGTGATGCGGCACTGGCACGGTATTGCTGGAAAAATTATATACAGAACAACTTAATCAGCTTTAGTATGAAATCGAAAAGATTTCAAATGGGATGGTGCTAGGTCGAAATCCGTAATATTATCTGCTACTTACTTTATTTATCGTCATTACTTGCTTCAAAATTGCGCTACCAGACTTTCGCATAAATGTACTTTTCCTATTTATGTGACTTTATGTTAAAACACGTATGGTTGAGTAATACGTGTTTAAGAAAAAAACTTGAGTAACTTCTAGAAATTCTGACATTTCTCTTGCAACCAGTTTACCTTGCATTTAAATAGCAGCGTAGGGCCGGATCTTTACTGTTCCACGTGTACCGGTGAGGGTAAAACCTTTGGGCAGTCAGTCCTTTTGTGGGCTGAGATCATTGCACCCCAGTTCCATAAATAGCCCGTCCTCCCTCCGTTTCATTTCAAACTCTCCCGACCAAACACTATGGTTTATCTTCGAGTGAAACACATAAACGACAGACTTAAATCTAGTGGTACGCTGTATATTACTGAAATTTAGTTACAAAATATAATACATTATAGCTTTTCTGAAATAATGTAGTGTATAGTTATGAGCAAACTATTTTTGTAGTCAGCGACTGGTTACAAAAATAGTTGCAGCTAAGAAACTGTATGCAAGGCTAATGGCAGGTAATCATTTGGCTAATGAACGAAAACTGATATCGAACCGAATCGACGCGAAAGTCCCGCCAAATCTCGAAATATTTGGTGTTTGTCTTCGCTTAACTTGGTCCCAATGGTTCACGTATTTTTTGTACATACAACTAAAAATTATTTTTGTTACAGCTTATCGTCTAGGAAAGAGCAAACAAACAAACCGCCAAAATGGACGCGATCAAGAAGAAGATGCAGGCGATGAAGCTGGAGAAGGACAACGCCCTTGACCGCGCCGCCATGTGCGAGCAACAGGCCAAGGACGCCAACCTTCGCGCTGAGAAGGTATCTACGTGCTTATGCTAGCCTAGTACATGTCTAGTCCACAATACTTTTAACATACATAACATTATGTGTTATGTTATGTATGTTATATGTATGTAGCAATATACAACTCATAAAACGTGCTATGCTATGCTGCTATCAACTATATAAATAAACTATGCTGAAAAGCGTAAATCCAGTATCACAAAATCGAACTTTAATGGAGAGCTAATAAATTTAAAAAATCATTAAAACTGGAATCCATAATACCCTTGATCAATTCGAATTTTTTTGATTCGAAAAAATGTAATCTTAAAAGTTACTAACTTGTCTATGGTGCCAATATTGATTTTCCTTTTTTGACATCGCGCATTTTGGTCATTTCCAATGACGAATAATGCTATGTTATTTTGCTAATACATTAGAAAATCTGTGTCTATTGTCAAGGTCACACTATCAACAGGTTTATGCAAGGGAATGGTTGAATCACTGCTCTAAGTACACTTGTGTGACGATGAATTACATAAATAATGGTTTTTGTATTGTGGTTAGCTCGCAGATCGTTCTACATTGACTCTGAGGTTTTGTCTTGAAAGTAATTGTCATAAAGTAACCCGAGACGAAAGTATTAATTCAGTTAACAGTTTGAGTTCCTTTTGATTATTTAAATGATATTGTATATATTTATCTTATTATTTAATTGTATGATATAATAAGAGATATAAGAAAAGGAAATGAAAGAGATAAAAAATAATTAAATTTAAAGTTTTACATTTTTTACCAATAACAATTTAAGTTCGTTTAAAGTAGTCATACAATATTATTTAGAAAAAAAAACAACCAAAATGGAATCTAAAAGAAACAACTCAGTAATTCAAAGATACTATATAAATCTACTACTATACTCATATATCACTACTATAGTTGTATTTGATGACCAGCTTGTGTTGGACGGAATTCTCGCAAAATCTCTTCCGATTATTGCGTCTGAGGACTTGAATCGGGTTGTGTATCGTTGTTCCGATTCCGACTCTGATTCCGGTTACGGTTGCAGTGAGTTACGGTTGGAGTGCAGTGTCGCTAAGGTTAAGGGCCATTACGCATTGCCCGGCGAACCGTGACCGACACGAGAGGAACCACGGAAGTTGGATATGGAATTAGATCTGTGATCAGCTGATACGTCTCTGTTGTTGTTTGTTTTGTGTTGCGTATCTATTTGTTTTCTTAATACAATCAGGAGTTATGTCTATATATTTCTTACCCTATTAGGAAGCTATTTTTTTTAAATAAGGACTGATGTGTACTTTGTATGTAGGTAAAGCATTGAGGTACAAGTAGTCTATGACTTCTGAAAAGTCAAGTCAAGTCTGAGGTTTGTAAATTTAAGCTGTTTATGACGTAAGCAGCTTCAAATTTAACAAACCTTGGTTTTGATCACGATCCTTCTGATTCTGTAAAAAACTAAAACGGATTTTCTCTTATCCTTATTATTCTTTCGAATCTACAAAATGCGTAAAAGAGGGAAGATGTAACGAAAGCTTCTGATTTATCCGATTCAATATGAAAATTTGCCCTTTAATTAGTAAACAAAAAAGCAAAAAAAATCCTCGTAATAGTTTTTGATAATAATAGTCTTTGTGCATTGCAGGCCGAAGAGGAGGCCAGACAGCTCCAGAAGAAGATCCAGACGATTGAGAACGATCTTGACCAGACTCAGGAAGCCCTCATGCAGGTCAACGCCAAGCTTGAGGAGAAGGAGAAGGCACTCCAGAATGTAAGTATTTATTTATTAAGCATTAAAAACATTAGTCTTTAAAAATAGGCAGACTTCTACTTCCAGTGGTCCAGTACCACCAGTACGATCCACTCCAGTCCAGGTCACCGGAAGTTTTATCCCTCAAATCTATTTATTAAGTATTATTATTAAATGCATTTAAAAAACTGATTTAAATTCTAAAATATACCTACTAAATCTATAGAAATTAACAAGAATATGCTAGCAAGCGATTTTATAGGTAGTCTGAAATATCTTTAGTTGATGTGCAGATTTTTGAAGCGCATAAGCAAGTGTGGAATGATTGTTTTTCAAATAAAATCTGCTTTGATATTTTTGGTTGCGTATTCTACATTGAACATCAATAGGTACAGCTTTCATTCGTCTGAAACCTTTGAATGTAAGGGGCAATTCGTCTTAAATGCAGGGGCTCAACTTATTTCAAGCCCCTGGAGTTAGGAGTTCAGGTCGTCTTTAATACCACTAATAATCTGGTCATTAGAAGTCAACTCCGAAGTATTGTAGTAGGCCTTGGTTCCCCGGCACACTCTCCACTATCGGCTACAGTTTCTTCGCACGTCACGGAAGTATGTAACAAAGAGCGAAGATTGACGTCAAACGTTTGTTTACACTGGCGTTTATATTCCGGTTTCCAGGAATGAGCAACGCATTAATCTGGCACTAAATGTTATTCTAAATTCATGTTCTACTTACTATCTTTGTTCTAAAATACAATAAAAACAAAAATGTCTCGCTCGATAGGCGACATCATCATATGAATCAATATTTATTTTATCCAGTAATATTTATAGCTTAAGTTTTTAAAGTACTTTGAAAATCAATGAAGATTGCGTTATAAGCAATAACGCTTGTATTATAAAAGTAACATAGAATACAAAAATAGAATTCGAATACATCATATTTAAATAACTAATTTAATAATTTAAAAACACACCCGTTAATCCTCATCGAAAATACTCTATGGTTTCAATTTTTTTTTATTAGTGCATACTACGAAATATATTTTTTAATACGCATACCTGTCATATATTTTTTATCTAATGTAGATACTATAATAAATAGAAACTTTTAAAAAGGGTAAAAAATGCTAAGGCATTATCTTGGCTGTTTAAATATTGAAAACTTTGCCTGTACAAAATATTTTAAATAAAATTAAACATCTAATTTAATTCCATATTTTTGACGTATTTGGTTTGAATAAAATGACGTTTCAGTAATTATAATTCTATACGTTAGTAAATAAAGTTCAATACAATTACAATTGTTTTTTTTGTTGATGATAAATTAACATGTTAAATTAACGTTCACGTAAATTAATTTTGAAGGTCACACAATATTTGAGTTACGTTAATGAAGTGTCAAAAGTGTAAAAGTATAAGAAAATCTCTTATATTTTTAATAACAGTAATTTAATACACGTAACACAAAATGGAGTAGGTACAGTAGTTTTTACTTGTTTGATATTTAATTCAATCGTTCAAATATTCTTATTCTTAAATTAACAAAACGTCTTTAAAACGGTTTTGCTTCTTAGAAAACTATAGTGAGCGAAATCAGTATGGATATTTACGTTATGTACAGTTATTTACGTACAATGTAGTGTTTTGTTATCGTATTTAGTTATAATGTGTGTTTAGGTGCAAAAAACTACTACTAATAACTATTTCAATATACTTGTTATATAAAGTTGGCAAACGAATTTGAATTTGAATTACAAAAGTACGCTAAGTATTGGTTAACATACTAGTTAACGCGCTAAAACTGTGAATGTTTTATTAGAAATAGATAAATAAAACGGAAATAACCCATTGAACGTATTACATGTAGAAGTAATGTAATAACTGTCTCAGTTGCGTCTATGTCGTGTCCCTTATCGTAATATATTGACAAAAGGTTATTGTCCTGACTAATTCACGACGACGTGCAGGTGGCTCGCGGCACTGCCTTGGAATCCCGAGCTCTAGGGGGCTTATGTTCCGCGCGCGCGGGTTATTTTCGGCGCTCCTCGCCTAATATGGGCTCGATGCCCGGTGTATCGGTAAAATTAGACGTTGCCTCACAGTCTCCGCAGTTATTGCGTGAAATGCACCACATTCACCTAATCGATAGATACGTTCGATTTAGATCTATGTGAATGGAACGCTGCAGTTTATTGTTATATAATACAGAAATTTTATAATATACGATTATTACACTTATAAATCTTCGTTGATAGTTATACGGGATAAAAATCGTACGGAGTAGATACTATTTTTAAATAACGTCGTCAAACAAGATAAAACAATTAGCGTATCGTTTTATGTTCAATTTTAAATATTCCCGCCTAGCTG